>JZKD02S2373459.1:93188-112913 GCA_000966675.3 Picea glauca
AGAGTAGTAGTTGGGCCTGAACTGCTCAAAGAGATGGAAGACCAAATGATAAGAATTAAACATAATTTAAAAGTTGCCCAGGACAGGCAGAAAAGTTACGCTGATAGTAACATAACCCATAGAGAATTCAAAGTGGGTGATCATGTTTTCCTGAAAGTGAAAACTAACAGGAGTTCCCTGAGGCTGGGAAGTTGTGCCAAGTTGGCAGCAAGATTTTGTGGGCCATTTGAGATCCTGGAAAGGATTGGGCCGATTGCATACATGCTTGCATTACCTGCATCTATGACTGTACATAATGTGTTTCATGTTTCATTGCTTAAGAAATATGTACCTAATGCTAATCATATTATCGATTGGACTGTGATTCAGGTGGAACCAGATGGTGTCTTGCAAGTGCATCATGTGCGCATATTGGACAGGAAAAGAAAACAGCTCCGGAATCGAGCTATAGAGCTTGTAAAGGTCCAGTGGACCTGGTACGGTCCTGAGGACGTGACATGGGAGCATGAAGATGTTATGTAGGCAAAGTACCCGCATCTTTTTGAAAATTTTGAAAAGCTTGCAGAGACAGTGTAAGTTGCACTGAGGACAGTGCAAAAATAAGGGGAGGGGAATTGTAGTGTCCCCAAGGCCAAGCCTCGCTGTAAACCAATTTCTGAAAGGAATTGTGATTATGTTTTATAGGATGGTGAGCCAAGTTCTTATAAGCTGGAGACTTATGTGTTGTTAGGCCAGGGAGCCTAAGTGTTGAAGTCCAGGAGCCTGTTGTTGTACTTGTATGTATGCAGAACATTTAATAAAATATAAACACTGCCAGGTGCAGACCGACCACGATGACTGAGTGAAGGGGGACTAAGCATCCACAGAGTGGGCAAGGAATTAGGGGCTGGAAGGTGGGAAAGGGGCTAAGTGTTGAGCCTAGGGGCTAAGCCTAGGGGGGGCTTAAGCCTGGGAATAATATTTTAATATTATTCCAAAAGATATGTGCATCATATGTTTTTATCCTAAGTCCTTTTGGAAGGACGCGTGATTTCCCAAGTGGTGGGAGGAACGCGTGTTGGTGGAACGCATGCAGTTCCATGGGTGACAAGTGTCAACCCTGGTGCATGCGAATAAAACGACCAGGGTGAGCCATGAGAAGGTTCCATTCCATTCCACTGGATTGTCTGAACGCGTACGGAGCTCTGAGTAGTATGACTAACCCAACTCCTGCAGAGAACCTCCGTGAGACCCTGTGACTCGAATGTCTGTGTCTGATTCTGAGAAATATCGTGCATGTAACCCTAGCCTATGAGAAGCCTGTGTTGATTTTGGGAAAGAGTCTTTGCTTGTTCGGGAAAGCTGAGCAAGCCTATGCAAGCATTCCCTGTTCCGAAGTTGTGACTGTGAAGCCATCCTGTGATTGTCGAACCAGTTTTTGGAAGCCCTGTGTCTGTTTTCTCGTGGGATTGTTGAGACTATGCAGTACTAGATTGTGTGAGGCTTGTTGGCCTGTGAGTGACTCCCTCCAGGTTAGAGAGTGCGCAGGGGAAGGAGAGAACTTCTAGAAGGAACCCTGTAGCTGCCATAGAGCCCGGAGACTTCTGGTCTGGTCTGTTCCTGTAACCCAAGGTAAGGGAGATTGGCAGCCGAAGGACTATCCAGGTGACAGAGAAGGTGCATTCTCCTGGGGTGGAACAGGCATGTGGGGAATGAGGGTCTATGGGCAGTGAGTGTGGGAGATTCTTTGGAGAGAATCCCTTCCTTGTGGTTGTGTGTGAGTGTTTTCCCTGTAACCTCAGCCTCAGCCTAGATTCCTTGCCTTGGGGTGGAGCTTAGTCCCAGCTCGAGGGTGACCCACTGCTGAGTTGATGAGTAGTGCTATCTTAGGCTGGGAGGTTCGTGGAAGGCCTACATTTGGTTGGTGGATCCCACCATTGTTACAAGATAAGTGTCTAACTATGTTTTATCACATTTTATCATGTCTCTACTGTAAATGTTGTCATGTTTTCCGTTGTGTATACGAATAAATATGGAATGCTATGGATTGTTTAATTATAGCAATAATGATATGTTTTACTCTGAGTTAAATGTGTTTATTTGTTTAAATGCATGGGATATATGATATCTGTATGAGATTTGTACAAATGATGTGTACAAATGGGTATCAGAGAGCGAGTAAGCGCAGAGTTCCGAAATGGGTGTGCTACAAATTGGTATCAAAGCACGAGTAAGCCCAGAGTTCCGAAATGGGTGTGCTACAAATTGGTATCAGAGCACAAGTAAGCCCAGAGTTATGAAATGGGTGTGCTATAAGGACCACTCTGAATTCCAGTACAACATATCACCCAGAGTCAGATGGGTAGACATAAAGAATTAATCAAATGATTGAAGATATGTTGAGAATGTATGTAATGGACAAGCCTTCTAGGTGGGAGGACTATATCCATTTAGTTGAATTTGCTGACAATAATGGGTATCGAGAATCATTGAAGAAGAGTATGTTTGAAGCATTGTATGGCAGAAAATACAACACACCAGTAAGTTTGGATAACCCATCAGATAGAGCCATGATTGGGCCATAATTGTTAATGGAAAAGGAAGATAATATGATAAAGATCAAGCAGAATTTGAAAGTCACACAATATAGGTAGAAGAAATATGTCAATAAAACAAGAACAAATAGAAAATTAAAAGTGGGAGAGCATGTGTTTTTAAAAGTTAAAGCCAAGAGAAACTCACTGAAATTGGGAAGTTGCCTAAAATTGGCAATGAGATATTGTGGGCCTTTTGAGACCTTAGAAAAGATAGGGTCAGTTGAATACACGATAACATTACTTCCATCCATAATAATTCATAATGTGTTCCATGTGTCTTTATTAAAAAAGTATGTACCTAATCCTAATCATGTGATTGATTGGAATGTGATCTAGGTGGAACAAGGGGATTTATGGGTGGAACCAATATGCATCTTGGACCAGAAAGTCAAAGTGCTTAGGAACAAATCCATCAACTTGTTAAAGGTCAAATGGACTTGCTATGGTCTTGAAGATGCTATGTGGGATCACGAGGAACCCATGCATGAAGCATTCTCGCAATTGTTTGCAAATTTTGAAGAAAATTGAATGTACATTTGTACATAGATGAATAAAGACTCCATCTTGGAAACTGGAGTTCATGGAGCCATGCTCTGAGATTTCCTAACCAACCAATGTGTAGGTTGAGGGGAAAGAGGGTTGCTAGTTGGAATTTATGTTATGTGATTCATCAAGTTGCAGAATTATCAAGTATTATGATGTAATGTTTTTATATATGCCAATGTGTATATTGTATGGTTATGTGAACTGAGGATAGTGTAGTTTATATGAGGGGAATGTAACATCCCCATTTTCAAACCCCAAATTAGTGATGTATATTGTAAATGTAGTATATGGTCGAGAGCCAAGCGATGTAATTTGTAAACGATGTAAATTGAATATAATGAATAAAGTGTATCGCCATCTATAGATGGACACAGACATATATTTTGGGGCTAAGTATCCACAAGAGAGGGAAGGAGTCTGAGAGGGAGAGTTTACCCATGTTTATTAAACCCAAACCATTTCTTTCTAAATTGTCCTTACCATGAACCTTCCATTAACTGTTGAGTGCTCTAGATCCCAATCATTGAATTCATGTAAGAGGGTGGGTGTGAGAGTCACATTCCATAGCAATTGAGAGCATGGGGGCTGAGTACAATCAGCTCGGGGAAGAGTGCAATTCAAGCAAGAAAGAGACCAGAATTACACATTCACATTTTCGCATGGAGAGTTTCTTTTACATGGAGTTTTATGAACAACAAAAGAGTTCTTAGTGATTAATCTTGAAGGTAGATATTGTGGACACGTTTGGTAGATGTTTGGAGTTGAAATATTGTGGGAAGAGAGGTTGTGATCCTATGAGCAACATTCTACTCGAAATTGTCAAGAGAAGTAAGTGTTTTGTAGCTAGGAAAATTCTTGTTGTAGTTGTAGAATTCTTGAGGTCCCAGCAGAGAGATTTCTTGTCCAACCTATGCTGAAATCCCTGGAGGGGAGTGGAAAGGCCTAAGGAACTATGAACATTGAAGGGGGATTCCATCCCTTCGGTTGTGCAGGTTGTGGGGAAGAGAGTTATTGGACTAGAATTAGTTAGGGGAATTGATTGTTGAAAGGGGTACATTAGCCAGCCTTAAGGACCACCGTTTCTTTTTCATTCATAGCCCCAGCTTGGGGGTGACTTGTTGTTGAGAACTGGAACAACAAGTCTACGGTTGGTAGGAATTCCCATCCTCTGCAACAGGGTGCATATTTCTTAAGATAAGTGTTATTATTTGTTGAGTTTATTCACGTTAAATGTTGATATAGTTTTTGTGCATTTTACTCTGAGTTGTCTTAGTTATTGCTACTTGTCGTAAGTAGATTGATGCACATGAATCTCTATTTTTATGGTTGAATGATGTTGTATGTATTTAGTTGTTGTTGTACACAGTTAAATTATTTGCATTCACTTTTTTGTTTAGTATGGATAGTTGAATGAGCTTGAATTTCATGGTGTGTATTATTTCCGCATTTAGAATTGGTAGTAGAATTTTTTATTGGGTCGTTTTAGCAGTAACGTGATCCAATTTGGAGTTGGGCACATTACAAGAACCTCATACTTCAGTATTGAGGAGATTAGTGAGGGAAAAAAGGCAACCAGAAAGGTATAGTTGACAGGCTTCATAAATGGCATTTTTTTATACCATATTTCCCTACTTTTAACCCATTTCTACTTACCTAGACCTTGTATCTATCCATTATTATGTGGGATTTAGACTTAATATGTTTCCATTACATTTTTTTAGTATTGTTGGCTCTTTTTCTATTCTGTGGATGGGTTGTAAGACCCAAGGCTCGGTTTACCTATGACCAACAAACCCACTATACACTGTCCCTTTTGGGATCACCTCGTTGCGCAGATGAAGTCTCACTCGAGGTATCTATTGGAACTGAAAGAACCAGGTTTCTGCAGTAATAATGGAAAGGGAGACTTATAGTTGGTTCATTCTTCCTTGTCAGTATTACTTTCTAGGATTCAGATTCCTTTTCTTAAAATATTCTCAATTATTACAGAGATTCTTCATAGTCATAGTTATGAATATTGTGCTATAATTAATTCATAAACTAAGTCCAGTATACGAAGCATAACCACATAATTCATAAGCATGCAGAGACAAGTAAATCACACAAGACACAATATCCTCTCTAAACTCTCTATTTATTCATCTTATGTGTTACCAACTAACTATTACATTCACAGCTCTTGAATAATCTTTCAACCTCACAACTAAGTCTCTCTCTCTTCAACCCCTTCAAATCTTCCAACCCGTTACATATTTATACCCAAAATCTAGGGCTTAAATCCCTATTCTATCTATGCCAAAAACATCCCATTACAACGCATGGCATGGCCATCTTCAGTTAATCAGACATTTTCTTTCTTCTATTTTCCGCTCTTTATACAGCTTTTATGTTGTTCTTCTATTTCTGGAATGTCTTGTTTTCATCCTTCGTGCTTTATTCTCTCGCTAACTTGCTTTATTTTTCAGTCTGTGCTTTGTATTCCTCCTGTGCACTTACTTTCTTATGCACCCTTTCTTCCTTCTGTGCATTTCTTTATACTTAGGTTTTTCTCCTAAATTGCATCCAAAATTGTCTGCCCAACAAGCCCCCAACACTCACATGTGGCTCGTCCTGAGCCACTTGGGTTTTTTGCATGTTCTTCCATGTTGCGTTCCAGCCTTAGCGGCCTCTACTACTATGAAAATTGCGGCCTCTTTTTTTTTATCTCCTCTATGGCCTGTGCGATCAAGTCTGTGAGTTTGTTCTATGTTTCCACTGTGACTTGTTTGACCTTAACTTGTACATTGGCCAATTCTCCAATAATCCTTACTGCTTCTTCCGGCCTGTGTCCGAATCTTTGTTGAAGGACCTTCTATTGGTCCCTCAATTTCTCCACTTCGATGTATGCTTGTCGTTGATCCAAAATGGTTTTCATACGCTCTACTAGTGGCAATGTAGTCTCCTTTTCTGCTACCTCGTTCATCTGTTCTTGCGCTTTTCGCATTTTAGACTCTACAACCTTCATCTTCGGGTTGTCCATGAGCTCTTCTCACACTTTTTCACTCTCTTCGCAAATTTTTTCACATTCTTCTTCAAATTTATCAATCTTGGAAATTGTTGTTGTTGTCATCTTTATTCTACCTTCGCACACCTTAGGTGGTGTTTTGCGCGTACTCTTTAGTTGCATATCCTAGATCTTCTCCCTGAAGCCCTTCATGATTTCATCAATCTTCAACAATTGTTCTTCTATAGTGGCCTCTATGACTAGGGTAACTTCTGGTACTTGCTTGTATAACTTCTAGACAATGGCTTGTGTCTTATGCACCATATCTTTAGCTTCCTCTTTTTCATGTAGTTCTTTCATGGTCCTTGCCTCTGCCCCTTCCTTATTCTTGATAAATTCCTCTATGTGACCTTTTGTTATAGCAATATTTGCCTCACCCTATGCAATCTTACACAGAGGGCCTTTTTCCATTTCCCTATGCAGACTTGAAGTCCCTTTTTGCAAATCCCAGAGCTAAAAACATGATTTTTCCACATATACGTGCCCTGCCTATATTACAGCATGCATATATGCAGGTTGCACCACTACAGCCCGCGTACATCGGGAAATGTGTCCAAAATTAAAAAAATGGTGTTGGGTTTCCATGTCACGTCACAAGATCAATGATCCTGGGCCTTCCATATACTGGAAATGTTCTGAATCGGCCCTTCAATTCCACTTGAAGGCTATAAATGGGACAAATCCGAGCTATGGAAAAGAGGAGAAAGAATTCAACTTTGAGAGGAAAGTTACTCTGGAGAAATTATTCACTTCACATTGAGTCTGCATCCCTTTGTCCTTTAACTCTAAACACATTGTTTAGCCCCCAAGCTCTTCCCTTATTGATTGAGAACTTCATTGTCTCTCTTATATGAGCTTGCTTTTGGTGGAGGATTGAAGTTGTGGAGGCCCAGCTAGAAGGAACTTAGTTTCTCGGTTCCTAACCATGTCGACATGGAAGTTTGTAACTCATTCACTTGTGTTGAGTATATCTTAATAGAAATACTTTTTTCTCGTCCAATTAATATCTCGCAAATATTTAATTGTTATTCCATGAGTGTATTTTTTATGAATGTTGATGGATTATGCTATCAAATTTGCTAACAATATGTATTATCACCATATGCTTGTGTTTCTTAGTTGTTGAGAACTAGTTACAGGTATATTTCTTTGGGTCAAGTGCTTAATGGTGGACTTCATCGAACGTCTGGGCGAGGTAGACCTTTTATCTTGTCCTGCTAGCATATTTATTTGTATAGCATACTTGAGATTAGAGTTGATTTCTGCATTCATTTCCGTTTTTTGTGGTTTACCCTAGCCATAGAGAGATTTTCCTCATAATAGAATTGGTGACCATACTGGGGATAAAATCTTATTTTTCGGGGGTTGGAGTGTTTTTCTCCTTAAATTGCTTTCGTTTATATTGAGTTTATTGTCGTATGATTGCTTGACATCCTCTATCCACTCTGAGTCTAAGTTTCTTAGCCTTCTCCTTAGCCTAGTTTTGTTTTGACACATATACGCGGGTTTTTGCTTGACAGTCACGTACATACACGTGTTGTACTTATGCAAGTTGCGTACATACACACTTTTCCCTTGAACAGTCGCGTACATCAACCTTTGTTTCTTGGTTGTTGGGTTTGGTGGTTGTTGGGTAGGTTTTGATGATTGTTGAGTCTTCTTGGGTCTCTGTGGTGATTGTTAAGTGTTTGTGGAATAACAGGAAACATCTCTTTGGTTGAATTTTTCAGCAGTGCCTTTCTCATCATATTTTTCATTTTGATTGTCCTTGCACCTTGGCCTGGGTGTTTTTCTCCTTGATATCCTACTTGGGTTGTCTCTGTCTATACACAATAGAGTCTTTATATCAAGTCGTTGTTTAGTCCTTGCATTTTCATTCTCTTATATTGAAAATACAAAAATATTAGGCATTTTACATTGATTGGAATTTTGATCTCTTGAGTCTTTGTCATTTATCTTAGTGCATGTAAAGAAGATTGCATTTTATTCAGAATTGCAAAATTGAATTGAAAATTGCATTTTTGAAAAGCATATCATTTATTGGAAATTGAAGTTAGGACTTTGCATTGTATTCATATTCATTTATTTTACTTGTTGAGTCATAACATCACTAGTTTCACGACGCTATAATTTAAAATTGATTAGTAACGATTTTATTTTCTAGGGTGCACAAACTAGCTTAGGATTTAGAGCCTTGGAATAGGATTTTGTGAGTAAACTTCTCCAAGGCTATTATATCAACATATTTGTCTGACTAAGGGAGTGGAGAAATCCATAGTATAATCGGTAATATCAGGAGGCTCCACTTACACTAGAGTTAAGAAAAATGTCACATGAGATTGGTTGAAGAGATATCCCCCCGATACCTTCTTAGCGTCAGATATATTTTTGGGGATCTATTTGTATATGGGGATCTTGCTAGTGCCCTTACCTCTGAGAGAGGTGGTGCTTTCAAGGTTTCAGGATTTGCTACCTTGCCCATATGATGGACTTGACTTACAACTGTTCACATGTGCATCGGTTATACCATGGTTGCTTATTTTCTTGACTTAGGTACCACATAGGTTACTTGCAAGGGTTATTCTGCAGGTACCCTCGGTCAGATAAGGGTTGGACAACACAAAACCTTTATGGAGGATTACCTCTCCAGGGGTATCTGACCGACTGGTTGTTAAGCCCATGAGGGCCCTTATAACTGATTATTTTTCCTCCAATATTTAGTAGTGGAGTCTCAGGCCCCTCTTGGGCGAGGCATACATACTTTAGAGAGGGAAGTCCCTTTCATCCACTATATCCTGTTTGTTTCCATATTGGTCATTTGATTATTTTCGGTGTGCTCTTTGATTACTAGCTAGCCTTAGGATTTGTTTTTTGTATCTCGAGTCTTGAGTCATCGTGGAGCCAGACCAGCTTCCCCACGGGTCTCGTCGCTTGTTACAGTTATCACCACATTTTGAGTCTTTTCCTTCTAAAAGGCATAGATTTATTAAACATGGTACACACATTGTTACACATTATTTTGGTCATCTTAATGATCTATTAACAAACATGTGTTCATGTTCCCAAAAGAGCCTATCTTTGTGGGAAAGGTGATTGGATTTCTCTTCCAAAAACCTTATTAAGGAGGGTCGTCATAGGCTACATCATAAGTAGGGTGCGATGATGCCTGGTCGTCGCAAGCTACCCTAAAACTAGATTGTGATGTCTCTGCAGGCTGCTCTACAGCTGAGGTGTGACGATGCCAAAAGGATAAGAAAAGGGTCGACCTTCATGAAATTTCTTGAAGGGAATCTTCTAGAATATGAGGTAGCATCCATATGGTTGGGATCCTACTCGCTTCTCTGATTTAGTGGGATCATCCTAATCTCTTTAACCATCTCTCTTTCCCCTATATAAAGAGGGATTTCTCATGGAAAAGGATAAGGTTGATTCAAGCAAGATTATTATTGAATACGCTAAGATTGTAGGAGAATTTTGCATTGAATAATTCTTGAGAGCTCCATTTTAGTTCATCAAGTCATTGTGGATATTCTTCATTCAAGTTTGGAGCAAGTGTGTGTGTTTGAGAAAATGGTCATCAAAAGGGGACCTTGCAACATCAAGGCTTTGGTTGTAATCTCCACTTTCA
Source organism: Picea glauca (assembly GCA_000966675.3). Taxonomy (NCBI): domain Eukaryota; kingdom Viridiplantae; phylum Streptophyta; class Pinopsida; order Pinales; family Pinaceae; genus Picea; species Picea glauca. Next base: position 102,982 of record JZKD02S2373459.1, read on the forward strand.
TTATTTTATAATACAGTGATATGTTTCTTTCCCAGAAAACTCATCTCATTTTATTGTATGATTCATTGATCACATACATAGGTTCTCTTTGAGTATGCTATATTGCTTTCACTTTGGTTGGCTTGTGTTCTCTTGCAGGTCTAATATCACAGGAGCACTGAGGTGGAAATAGGACGACGATGACAAGAAGAAGTGATATTTAAATGGTATGTCACCTATCTTTCGTTTGTTAGTAAAATCAATGATTAGAGCTTAGGGAAAGCGTCATGTCATGTTCTGTTTTGTTCTAGATCTAGGTGGATCTGTTTATGTTTGCATTTACCGATAAGTCCCATAACAAAATTGGCAACCATACTAGGGATAAGACCTCCTTTTTATTTTTTGCTTCCCATTTTCCTTTAGCCTACCTTCATCTGATCAATTTCATTCTCTAAGTCTGTGGGTGATCCATTCAGACTCCCTGGGTTTAGAATTTCTTTAGAATTTTTTGTCTTTCTCCCAATTTTTCAAAATTTACAGAGCTCGTCGCACTGTGCTTTAATGACAGCCTGCGATGACTTTTTCTCATCGCCCTCTTCTTATCCATTCCAGTGCGAAGTCATCACACCCTGCTATGTCAGTGGCCTATGAATTTCCCTACTCTCTGCTCTGTGTCTTATTCCCAGCCTGTGACGACTCCGGTAGGTTTTGGTGGAGTGAGCCTTTTACCTTTTATTACCCAGATTTGTCTTAGAAGCCTGGGGTGAACTTATTATACCCATGATTGATTGATTCTTGAGTTTGGAGCTTGCTTATAATTGGTTTTCAGTGATTGAAAGTCTTTCTTTTCTTTTTGCAAGTTTTTTCTCATACTCATTGTCACAAAGATATAATCTCAGATCTTCATCTGGGTGCTTGTTTGACAAAGGGTTTTTGGTTTTTCTTGAGTTTTGGATTCATTTTGTTTTTCAGATTTATTGTTGATTAAAAAATATTTCTTGCTTTCTTATGTCAAGAGTTTTCTTGTCTTTTTCGTTTTTGTTTACATTGTGAATTTGATTTGGGAATTGTGTTGTGAGTGTATTGATTTTCTTAGATCACATTTTCCTTTCATCTTTATGTCTCTGATTTGATTTGAGGAAGGAAAAACTGAATTCATTTATTCTTTTAGTAATCCCTCATAAGAAAATGTTTTACTTTCAAAGCATTTATAAAGAGAAGAAATTGGAAAATTTGTAGTTCATGATTGTTTTGAATTGTGTTCATTCAGAATTAAGGAATTGCAATTGGTAGCTTGTTGTACTTCGAAAGAAAATACCTTCTCCTTACTATATCTAGAGTTCATTGAATTGAAAATTGCACATTAATCTCTTTTTGAATTTATTGGGTCAAGGTCTTAACATCAACAATTTCACTTCCATCTCCTTTTTGAGTAAGCAACAGCCTCTAAAATACAACGTAAATCTAAAATTTAATTAGTAAATTTTATTTTCTAGGGATCTTTTACACCAACATTAGCTAGGATAGCGCTTTGGAATAGGTTGTAAGGTACACTCTCCAAATCATAAAAACACACAATAGTATCTTGTGATAGAGAGAATTCAAATCCAATTGCTACATTTTGTCCTAAGAAGCCCTTCTCACACAAGGGTCAAACCTGAGGTCACATTAAGACTAGTAGAGTTACACACCCTGCTTTGTTGATCTTGGTGTAGAGATTGCATGTATTATGGGGGTCGCTTAAAGGTATACCCACAATGATGAGCGGAAGCCTTTCAAATTGATTTCGGGCTAGATACCCTGCCTTTGCGCGTGGATCAAACTGTCGATTGTTTCCCCAGACATCACTATTATAGTCGGTAACATTAGTATCCTATCTCTTTAGGGTATTTACATCAGGTGACTATGGAGGGGAAAGTCTTCATGGTACCTAGAATCGATGTTGGCCAAACTCACTCGAGCTCCTTGGAGGGTATACCCACGATTATGAGTGGGAGCTTGCACCAAGGTGTAAGTTCGTTAAGCAGGTCGTCGATGTAACTTTTCCACCCGCTTATCCCAGCCCCTTCTTGTTTTGATTTTGTGACATTGGATTTCATCACCAACTAGTGACTTCGAAATAACAAGGTTTTTTTGCTTGGTTTGATTCCTAGATTTTATTAGTGAGTGTTGTTTGTTTCCTCTAGTCGGCCATAGATTTATTTCATTATTTACTTAGCTCAAACAACATCGACCTTCGTTGTTCACGTAGGATGCAAGGGATTCCCCCAAAAGATCTGGAAGGCTACCAACCTTTTCTTCTTAACTCACTAGAAGGCCCTCCTGAGGGAGTGGTCGATCACAAAGTTTCTTCAGAAGTTGGAAGCACACACTCCTTGGAAGGATTTCGAATTGTTTCAGACTCCTTAGAGGATTTTCACCTCCCTATTAATCTGGCATTGAATGTTGTATGAAACCCATGTATGCTCTAGATGAACTCATCTGGATAAATAGTTGTTGATGAAAAATTTGAAGTATCTATTAGACCTAATGCAGGATCTGGAGTAGAGGATCCACTTTTTCAAAGTGCATATTTTAGGACCCCAGCTCACACTGTTGGACCTTCTTGTTTTGGTTCTATCCCTTTGACAGTAAGTGATATGTATGGTAACCTAGGAGCGAGTCTCGATCGACCTATAGTATCACAAGTGCCTGAAACATCTACCACCTACACGATACCTTTGGACCATTTCACGGGTACTACTAGTAGTGTCACCAATATTTTGGACCAAATATTGATTGGTTCTCACTCGATCCCTACTACTCATATGGCCCATTCTACCAGGTCCCGCAAGCTACCACGATTCCTACCGAAAATGTGGTTATCTCCCAAGCTCCGATTGGGACACCCATTCCGTCTTAACTCAATCCATCACTTCCCCTTGGGTATAGAGATATGAATGCTTCTATTGTTATCCCTACCCAGGTTCCATCCTAAATTTTTGTACCTCCTGGGTATAATGTCGTTGTTTTTTTTTTTTCCGACACCTTCCTATGTTCTCTCCTGAGGGTCTTACATTCCTCCTTTGTTGGGAGGAACTATCCCTAGTGGCTCCAATCCAATTGGAGGAATCAATCATTCATTCACTTCTGGTTACCAGATTCCTATTGGAGATCAACCTTAATGTTAGTCTCCAGTTTTGACTATATTTTTGCCTATATCATGTCAGACATACCCCCATTTTCATATCTAGTATCATCTCCTTCTGGCCTTACCATGACACATTTGACATCCTTTTACAACTAAATGGGACTATTCAAGGTACTCCTATGATTCAAGTTATTTTTAATGTATTTTGATATTTTAAACTAATATTGATACTAATGTGACATGAGTTAGGTACTTGTTCCCTTGAAACAGAACTTATTAGTACCAGGTACTGGCTCACACTTAGTGGAGATGCCAAAGACTTGCACGACATGGATAGATTGGATTGAAAGTCTGATTCATATAATTGATTGAGTCATAACTCAATATGATGACTCAGGGCGAGATTGTAGAACCGTTTTATTATAGTGCTTTATGATCCACGCTTCTTGACACTGCATGTCATGAAGCTGGGAAATTAGTTTTAACTGACTATGAGTCATTTTCGGATCTTAAATTCGCTTAGATTAATGCACCTATGTTCAAGACTATTTGGAGAGGATCTATATAAACTGGGATCGCTCTCAAGAAACGTTGGTTACGATATGCTATGTGATACGATTTCTGATAATACAATTTGATATGTGTTATGTTATTCGCTATTAAAATGATTTGAGTTTGTTTATGAATTATGGAGCGTGGAGTATGAAACAATTTTTGCATGGAATAATTTGAGTAGCTCTGGTTTCGTTTTAGGGTGATTGCACCTCTTGGTTGGGCCCACCAACAGGTTCAATTCGTTGTCTCTTTTCTACAGTAGAGTTAGTTTATTTTTAGTTTTATAATCTGCATGTGAGTTAGTTTTTGAACTCGGAATTACTCTGTTAAATTCTGGCTTAGCCATTTTTCGATTAGATCATTTTCAGTTTGATATTATCTCATAGATTGATGAATGTTGAATGCGTTATTTATCCCTGTAGAATTTGAAGAATGAACCAAGTGCTTAATATAGATTTTCTCTGTTTTCCAGTTTTCAGTTTGATCATGATTCAAAGATAATTTGAGTTTAGAATTACTTTGTTTTGTTAGGAAAGCTAGCTTATAGTCTGATTAAAGGAAGCTTCCAATACCTGTAGAGTAAAATAGGACATTTATTTGTTTCAACTGTGTTAGATTTAGAACTGCTTGATACTTAGATTAAAAGGTTTTTAAAATGATCTATTTTTATGGTTTAGATAGATATGGTGATGATTAGATGTTAAGATAATGGTAGAGTCTTGGCTGATTGCATTAGATTAGGAATATAAATACCTTTACTTAAACTCATAATTGTTTCCATTTGATGAATTAGGCAAGATATGATTAGTTTTAAGATAATCATTAGGGTTCAGTTTTTAAGAGTAAGTTTGTGTTTTCTTCTCAGAATAACCTTTAGATAGGAATTAGAACCTTACCAACACATATAGTGTAGAAGCTTAGTTCACTTACCCTGGTTTGACAATTTAGTGTTTTCAGGTAATTAAAAATCTTTAATACAACAGCCTGACATTTTTGGCGTCGCTGCCGGGGAGTTGTTTAGAAGGTAAGTTAGATAATTGTTTTGTTTATTTTCTTAAAATGTATTTGGTTTGGTTTGGAATGTTAGCAGGTTGACGAAAGAGGAGTTGTGAAATGAAGGGTGAGAACCGACACATCTGTTATGACAGGTTCCTCTGAAACTCAATCTTAGTTTTTCTTTTATCTAGTATGTTTTCATGAGAAATAGAGATCATAGAGGTAGATTTAGGGGAAATTCAAAACAACAAAAAGAAGAAACCTCCACCCAAAAAGCAATAGAAACTAAGACTAGAACTCTGGTTGATAAAACCATAGAGCAAAACATAGAACCAGGAAACACCACATACCAACAAATTCAAACTCCCAGTGATCCAAACTTGGTTGACACAGTAATTCCAAAAGAAGTGGAAGCTATCCTCAGGAACCCTGACACTATAGTTTCACAAATAACAACTACAATTGTTGAATCAAAGGTAATAGGATCCTCGAAAGAACCAATAGGAGATAGAAATTATATCAAAAAGAATCCAGAGAGGTGGGATTTCACACCCTCACCAAATAAAGATAAGATTGCATATACAATTTTTGGTAATCCTTTTAACATGGCAGAAAGAGGGAGAGAATTGGATAGAAGAGAACGAGGAGAAATTCATGTTGAAAATGAAGAAGAAGAACAAGTAGAGACTGAGCTAAGACCAGAAACCACCTTTGGGTTTCCTATTTTGGATTTGGTCCAGAATGTCAATATGAAAAATATCCCACCTTCAGCACTACCAACCAAAGTACCCAAAAAGGGGGAAAACTATGTAGAACTTACTCGAGAAGTAGGGGGAAAACTGCAAAAAGTGTGAGAGAACCTGTCAAAAAAAACACCAAAGTACCCACATCTGGTGGAGTTACTAGAATTGAATTGGGAAACCTTTTGGAAAATTTTAAAACAGACATTTTAGGAATGATTGGCTCTCAATTAGACACTCTGAAGATTAAGAAAAAGAAGGAAGAGGAAAACCCTGTATTAAGCATATTCTGCCCAAAATGCAGAAAAAGGCATCCTTTACGAGAATGTCCTTTGGACAATGTTTCTGTATGTGCAATATGTATTGAAAATCATAAAACAGAAGATTGTCCATCCTTACTAGGATTGCAAGCTATATTCAAGGGAGGGGAAGCTCCAGGGACTCCATCTGCACCTAAGAGGCCTTGGCAACCTAGGAACTCAAATATGTATCAAGAACCATCCCCACAACCTTTCAGCTACTATCCACCCTTCTCTCAACAACAACAACATCCATGGAACTGGCCAAATTGGCCTCCACAAAATGTCCCTACTCAACCTTGGTACCAGATATGGAGAGAAAATAATTATGGAAATAACCAACAGCAGCATACGATACCAATTCCCCAGAATCCATGTACTCAATACCCTCCAAACATACATCAGCTATTGCCTGGTTTTATTCCACCTCCTTTACCACCCGTTCAACAAACTCCTCAGTAGCCTCAGAATCCACCTCGTCCCACCATATTACCCAACTTACACTAAAAACCCCATTTCCATACAAGAAATACAGCTGAGATCTAGGAAAACTTTAAATAAAACTCAGTCTGTAACAAGAACAGCACCAAAGGTAATTATCCAAGAACATGAAGAAGAACCTGTAGATGATTTATCAAATGGGGCATCTTTGAAAGATATCATCATTCCAAAGAATAAAGTATCTGAATCACAACATAACATACAACTCAGGTTGTCCAAACACCTCCTTTTCCTGAGAGGTTGCTCATTGAAAAACCAATTGTTCAATTTGAGTTTGACATCATGAATGAACTAAAAAATGTCAGTGTTAAGATTCCATTGTTAGAAGCGATCATAGATGTTCCAATCTACGCCAAGATCATTAAAGAACTCTTCATTAAGAAACCAGGTCGGAAACAGAAAGATCCACCCACGATACACCTAGTAGGCCAGTCATCGAATTGTATTTCTGAAGCTCCTAAATTTGTGAAGTATGCCAACCCCGGGAACCCAATAGTTTCAGTTACTATCAACAATGTTTCTATTGGTAACACTTTAGTTGACTTAGGTGTAGCCATTAATATAATGACTATCAATACAGTTGAACGGTTGCAACTAAGTCAATTCCTTCACCTTACCCCTACAGTTCTTGAACTTGTTGACAGAACAACTATAAAACCTACTGGGGTCCTCGATGACATTCTTGTTACATTAGCTTCGTGGGAATATCTTGTCGACTTCATGATTATTCATTCAAAGGATCCCACGAAAGGCCATCCAATCATTTTAGGGAGACCTTGGTTGGCTACGGCCAATGCTTTCATAGGATGTCGTGGTGGGGATATGTTCATCTCAAATGGCATTTCTTCACAGAAACTTACTCTTTTTCCACTTGCTCAACCGGTTACAGAAGAATTATGGTGGCTAAATATCATGAGAATGATGAGGAAGAATCTTTATTCTCTGTTGATGAATTTCACACGCTACAAGAGTCAACAGAGGATGATATTTTAAGCCAATTTATTTCTATGACAGAAAATGTCAAGTTCCCACAAACGTGTTTTCAATACGAACAAATTTTCAGAGAAGAATTTCAAGAACAAAGTGAGTTATTTTCCTCGTTTTCATCATCTATGGTTTTCTCCATTGATGAGAATCCGGGGTCATATACCATTCCAGTAGAACTTAGCCCAGGCAAATGTCTATATATCAATTCTGAATTAAGTCTCAGCCAACAGGAATAGTTAACAAATCTTTTGAAAGAATAGTCAGGGGCATTTGCATAGGAGCACACTGATATGAGAGGAGTGAATCCTGACACCTGCATTCACCACATATATATCCAACCATAGATAACCCCAGACAACCACAAAGGCGTATGAATCCAATCCTAAAATATTTTATGAAAGAAGAGTTACAGAAATTATTAAACGTAGGATTCATTTATCCAATTTCTGACAATAAGTGGGTTTCACCTCTTGTTGTGGTACCTAAGAAAACGTGTGTGGACTTTAGGGAGTTGAACAAGGAAACCCTGAAGGACTACTTTCCCTTGCCCTTTATAGATCAGGTTTTGGATACCTTGGCTGGAAAAAGATACTTTTCCTTTCTCAATGGATATAGTGGATACAATCAGATTCAAATTGCTCCTGAAGACCAAGACAAAACAACATTTACATGTCCTTGGGGCACTTATGCTTATAAAGTGCTACCTTTTGGACTATGCAATGCTCTTGCTACATTTCAGAGAGCAGTCCTTGGGATTTTTTCTGACTTAATTCATGATTGTGTGGAAGTGTACATGGACAATTTTACTGTTTATGGTAACACTTTCGAAGAAGCCTTAAGTAATCTTGAGAAAGTCTTGATTCGCTGTCAGGAATCAAATTTATCCCTTAGTCACAAAAAATGTAAAATGCTATTAACTGAGGGAATAGTATTGGGTCATCATTTGTATGCAAAAGGAATTAAAGTTGATCCAACCAAAATTGAAGTGATAGTTAAACTTTCCTCTCCGAAAACCCAAAAAGATGTGCGAATTTTTTTGGGACATGCTGGATATTATCGTCGATTTATTGAAAACTTTACAAAGATAGCCAGCCCCATGTTTAAATTGTTAGCAAAAGATGCAGAATTTTGTTGGGATAACAATTGTCAGAATGCTTTTAAGAATTTGAAAGCAAAATTGTCCATGGCACCTATTCTAAGAGGACCAAATTGGTCTCTTCCTTTCCATATTTCAACTGATGCCTCAGACACTTCTTTAGGAGGAGTGCTTGGACAAAAAGAAAACCAACAGAACTATACAATTTCTTCACTAGAAAAAACTTTACTCCCCCTGAATTGAACTACACTGTAACAGAGAAGGAATTTTTAGTTGTAGTTCATGCCATTAACAAATTTCGTCATTACATCACTAGATATGAGGTTTTTGTACATACCGACCATTATTCTATCAGATTTTTGATGAAAAAACCAGTTACTATCGTAAGAATCACACGATGGCTTTTGCTACTTCAAGAATTTAACATCACTATAGTTGATCGGCCAAGTAAGGAAAATGTAGTTGTGGATTTTCTTTCTCGTATTCCTCAAGATAGTATTGACATTCCAGTGAATGATAATTTCCCTGATGAACATCTATTTGCAATAGTTGTTAAGACCCCTTGATTTGTAGATACGACAAATTACTTAGCTACAGGGAGACTGCTAGCTCATTTGTCACCACCACAAAAGAAAAGAATTGTCCAACAAAGTGCTTATTACTCTTGGGTAGGGAGTGATCTTTTCTATGCAAGTCCTGATATGATCATTAGGAGATGCATTTGGGAAGATGAGATTCTTGATATCCTTTAGGCCTATCATGATGGGCCATGTGGAGGACATTTCTCTGATAAGACAACGGCATATAAAGTCTTACAATCAGGATATTATTGGCCGACATTGTTTAAGGATGCAACAAAATATGTAAGAAGTTGCGATGGTTGTCAGAGAATGGGAAGACCTACAATAGCAGACGAGATTCCCTTAAAACTGCAGGTTGTGATTAAACCATTTGATAAATGGGCACTTGATTTTGTAGGACCGATTTCCCCAATGTCGAGGAAGAAGAAGTACATCTTGGTTTGTATAGATTTTGTGATCAAGTGGGTAGAGGAAAAATCCTTATACCAAGCAACTGATAAATCAGTGATTGAATTTATTTATGAAGATATCTTTACCCGCTTCGGTGTTCCACGAGAGATTGTTACTGATCAAGGTTCCCAATTTACTTCTAAGTTGATGAAGGAACTCACAGATAAATATGGGATAAAACACTGTAAGTCTTCCCCATACCATCCACAAGCCAATGGGAAAGTGAAATCCACAAATAAAGTTCTAGAAGCTATTCTGACCAAGACAATACATTTACATCACAAGGATTGGGCGGATAGACTTCCAGAAGCTTTATGGGCATACCGGACTACGTGGACAAATACCACTGGTCATACCCCTTATGAATTGGTATTTGGCAAGCAAATTCTCCTTCCCATAGAATTTCAGATTCATACCTTCCGCATAGCAGCAAGGTTGGGATTGAATTTGGATGAGGCACAGAAACAGAGAGTTATGCAACTAAATGAATTGGGAGAAATTAAGCAAGATGCTCTTCAAAGAACTATCCTTGTACAAAATCAATGTAGCAAATGGCATGATAAATACATTAAGAAAAAGCATTTTCAACCAGGGGATTGGGCATTGCTCTTTGATTCC
>JZKD02S2373459.1:113278-145041 GCA_000966675.3 Picea glauca
TTTTTGGATATGTTGACATATTGTTTTCAGTTTTACAGGCTTTTCAAAGCAAGTACAGAATTGAACTTCATCACTTTTTCGCAATAGGTAAGAAGGTAAGACCATTTTATTTTATGAAATTTTCTTATATGCACTGTCTTGTTTTGAAATTGATAAATTTGAGCTTGTTTGCTCCCTTTGAATTGCTCATTAAAGTATGAAAGGGGCATTTATCAGGGATAGGATTATTCTTTCCCAACCCTGATAGATTATGATGGGAAAGAAACCCCCCTAGAGTTTTCTTTTAGCATTTTCTCAGACTCTCAAAACATGAGAAAGCAATGAGCATATACGAACTTGGGCTCATAAAATCCACAAGTGATTACTATTCCAAAAATTATTCTCTGCAAGATTTCTATCTGCACTCATGTTGGATGATGTGGGATACGTTAAGGTCCACCTTCCAACAAGTCTCACTCCATCGACACCAACACCTTATCTAGAGTAGATATTAGAGACTACTTAGTACCCTGGGATCTGCATGCCTCAATGGCAGATTTCCTTGCTAACAACCATGGGAATACATCAATGTCTCTTGGTTGATAGATCCTACAGGTGACTCAACACCAATACCTTTATTCGTACCTGTTAGGATGTACTATAGGTACCTTGAGGCCCATTGACATCACTGGTGGGTCATCTTGCATTGGTTAACGGCATTCATTAATGGTCGATAATCCAATGATTTCTTTTTGTGTTTGACTCTAGAACATTTATTCACACAAATAAGAATCTTACCATGGGTTAAAGATTTGAAGCTGTTGAAGACATAATTTTAATTGGTTCCTTTCAGGAATGAATAGAAGACAGGTTCAGGGATAGCCAACAGATAATTTGCTCTTATAAACAGGAAGTCTTTTTCTCAGCAAGTTATTATTGGTTCAAGTTTCTTTGCAAATTTCGGGTTATTTCATCAGTACCAGTTAGTGCCAGACAGAATCCATCAGTTACAGTGGTTATCAGCAGTACAAATTCCAGTTACAATTTTGGCGCTCTCGAGATTCAGACTTGACTTCAAAGATCTCTATAGTAAGAAATGCATAACAGGGAGTAGGTAATCAAACTCAGGTACGCTTAGTTTCATGTTAGTTTAATGTATTAAATTACATATTAATAATTTGAACTAGGAATACCTCGATACTCCATAACATTTCATTATCCCTATACTCTGTACTTAACAAGCCAATCCTTCTTGACATTTCATATGTACTTAACAAGCCAATCCTTCTTGACATTTCATATCATGGGACATGCACTACATTATATTGGTTGAATTCGAAATGATTCATATGTAATGAAATTTTGAAAATGTGTACGACCATCATCATTTCCTTACACGCTATTGATCCTCACGATATTTCAAACGTCCTTCTATAATTCCTCTCACGACCTATTTCACACATCATACTCTATTCCTTTGTTTCCCTCATCTAATTCCACTGCTCACCTGTGGACCTTTCCTATTATACCGAGTGAAATTATGGTGGAAAACTATCATGAACCTGAGACTTATGCAGATTTGGAGGCTCTTCCTGAGTATGAAGCCACCAAACACATTTTTTAGAAAGCTGGATGGGAGTCGTTCTTCAAGAAATTTTATGGGTATGATGATATGATTACACTACAATTTGCTCTGAATTTTCATGGTGGACTAGCTAAAGTGGGCGAGCTGGAATTTGAAGTCACAGAGAAGTTTATTTCCGAAGCAATTCAATTACCCAGCACTAGTCAGAAATGGACGAAGGGCCAGCCAGTTGACAAGAAGCTCTGCACACAGCTCCTACAACCCCAGTATTGGAAATTACAATGGTCAGAGGGCACATCAAGATCATGGTTGGAACCAAAATGGGCTCAGTTGCTATCCATACTCCAATGCTACCTCACTTGCGAAGGTCGGTACACGATCGTGTTTCCATGTCATGCTCGACTCCTACTACATTTCAAAGGTAACCATTTGGTGAACATCCCCTATTTTTTGTTGAAGAGTTTGAAGAAAATGGCAGAACAAGTTCGAAAAGCCAAAGATTTTAGAGGTAGTTTGTTTCATTTTGGTCTTGTCAAAATTTTGGTTAAGTCTGTGTTATCCCACAAGAAGGAATCTTGGGATATGTTCGTTGTAAGAACCTTAGCTTCTAACAAATCTAAAGATAAAAATATTGAGTCTGCTCCTCCACAGAAGAATTCGAACTCTAAGAAAAAGGGTGTTAAAACCTTGACCAAAATCTGTGATGACCCTGAAAATACACCAGACTGCGCAATTGAGGCCAGTGATGATAATCCTGGTACAGAACATTCATTTTATGTCCATGGTTTTGATGGTGTGGAAACTAACCATGAAAGAGTGGAGAACACTACCCCTACAGAGGCAAATGTTGAAATTCCGATTTCTCCTCCAACTATTAAAAATATTATTGATGTGGAACAACTTGAGGAGTTAGTCGACAAACCTAGGAGAAATCCCAAACGAAAATGCACACGCACACTGTCAGACATGGATAACTCCGTGCCTATTTACCCATTCCAGGAAATATTAAAATGTATGGATGATCATGAGGAGGCTCCGGAGTCTTCTGAGATGACATGGACTCTCTCCCAATTGATTTAAAAAGTCCATAAAGTCAATCGGCAAGATAATGCGCCCAAAGAAATTGAGCAGGACAAGCCAATTCAAATGCCAATTGATACCCCTGTTCAGGTGTATGAGGAGTTCACTCATGAACTCAGTCCAGTCGACAATCCTGTTCAAGTATATAACGAGTTTACTCCTGAACCCAGTCCAGTCGACACCCCTGTTCAAGTATATGACGAGTTTACTCCTGAATCTAGTCCAGTCGACACCCATGTTCAAAGACCATATGAGTTCACTCATGCATCCAACCCTCAAACACAACAAGGTCGTGGTAAAACATTCGAATCTTACTATGAAATCTCCTCTAGTAGATCCTTGCAACCAATGGTAGTCAAATTGGAAAACAGGAATCACAGGTTGAAAGAGAAGTTACATGAATATACAATACTGGATCGGCACATCAAAACAGAAAATGAACTTATGAAACTTAGGTAAGCTCACTTCTCGTCAAATATTGAATGATTAAAATGAAGAAATAAAGGTCTTTTTCAGAAGAATAGGAGACTGCAGAAGATTGCCAAGAAGAACATCACTATTAATCGAGTTCTTAAGAAGGAAATCAGAAACATGAAGAAACATGAGACATTTCAAATGTTGGTTGCAGTTGCTGCAACACTCTGATGAATCTCAGTTTTTGACTTTTTGTTGTCTAAGGACAAGCAAAGACTTCAGCTTGGGGGAATGTTAGTCTCCAGTCTTGACTATATTTTTTCCTATATCATGTCAGATATACCCCCATTTTCATATCTAGTATCATCTCCTTCTGGCCTTACCATGACACATTTGACATCCCTTTACAACTAAATGGGGCTATTCAAGGTATTCCTATGATTCAAGTTATTTTTAATGTATTTTGATATTTTAAACTAATATTGATACTAACGTGACATGAGTTAGGTACTTATTCCCTTGAAACGGAACTTATTAGTACCAGGTACCGGCTCACACTTAGTGGAGATGCCAAAGACTTGCACGACATGGCCAGATTGGATTGACAGTCTGACTCATATAATTGATTGAGTCATAACTCAATATGATGACTCAGGGCGAGATTGTAGAACCGTTTTATTATAGTGCTTTATGATCCACGCTTCTTGACACTGTGTGTCATGAAGCTGGGAAATTAGTTTTAACTGACTATGAGTCATTTTTGGTTCTTAGATTCACTTAGATTAATGCACCTACGTTCAAGACTATTTGGAGAGGATCTATATAAACTGGGATCGCTCTCAAGAAACATTAGTTACGATATGCTATGTGATATAATTTCTGATAATACAATTTGATATGCATTATGTTATTCGTTGTTAAAATGATTTGAGTTTGTTTATGAATTATGGAGCGTGAAGTATGAAACAATTTTTGCATGGAATAATCTGAGTAGCTCTGGTTTCGTTTTAGGGCGATTGCACCTATTGGTTGGGCCCACCAACAGGTTCAATTCATTTTCTCTTTTCTACAGTAGAGTTAGTTTATCTTTAGTTTTATAATCTACATGTGAGTTAGTTTTTGAACTCGGAATTACTCTGTTAAATTCTGGCTTAGCCATTTTTAGATTAGATCATTTTCAGTTTGATATTATCTTATAGATTAATGAATGTTGAATGCGTTATTTATCCCTGTAGAATTTGAAGAATGAACCAAGTGCTTAATCTAGATTTTCTCTGTTTTCCAGTTTTCAGTTTGATCATGATTCAAAGATAATTTGAGTTTAGACTTACTCTGTTTTGTTAGGATAGCTAGCTTATAGTCTGATTAAAGGAAGCTTCCAGTACCTGTAGGGTAAAATAGGACATTTATTTGTTTCACCTATGTTAGATTTAGAACTGCTTGATACTTAGATTAAAAGGTTTTTAAAATGATCTATTTTTATGGTTTAGATAGATATGATGATGATTAGATGTTAAGATAATGGTAGATAGTCTTGGGTGATTGCATTAGATTAGGAATAGAAATACCTTTACTTAAACTCAGAATTGTTTCCATTTGATGAATTAGGCAAGATATGATTAGTTTTAAGATAATCATTAGGGTTCAATTTTTAAGAGTAAGCTTGTGTTTTCTTCTCAGAATAACCTTTAGATAGGAATTAGAATCTTACCAGCACATATAGTGTAGCAGCTCTAAGTTCACTTACCCTAGTTTGACAATTTAGTGTTTTCAGGTAATTAAAAATCTTTAATACAACAGCCTGACACTTAAGCTGGGGGCAAACTCAATTTGGGAGTCAAAATCAAATTGGGGAACAACCTCAACTTGGGGGGCAACCTCAGGTTGGCGTCCATCATCCACTATATGGACATAATGCACCTGGATTACAATCCCACCTTTGGAACCTTCTTTCCCAAGGAAATCCACAATCGTCTGGGGGACAACATCCTCAAGTTAACTCTTTTGTACCCCCCTAACTTCGGTCAATCGTATCCAGGTTCCCTGAATCCCACTTGGGGTCAGGGCATTCAATCTAGTGCCCCTTACCAAGGGAACACCTCTACCCAACCCAACCTTGCGAGCTCTATGTCCCAAAATACTCCACAACCGAGTCTGGAAGGATTTTCTAACGTTTTGTAGACTGCTTGCAGTCCTACTGGTATACCTACGGGACTTCCTCCTCAAAACTACTAGTTCCCACAAGTGAACCGACAGCTTCCTTTCCTAGCCACTTTGGATTTACCCGATCTATCCAAGATTCTGAATGATCCTATCCTACATTCTCCTCATTGGCCCATCATACCAGCCAAGTTACCATCCGACATTCCTAAATTTGACGGTCGAGCAGGAGAATATACTAATAATCATGTTATGACTTTTCACCTGTGGTGTTCATCCAACTCCTTGATGGATGACTCCATCAAACTGCGACTTTTCCAACGAACTCTCATGGGTTCGGCAACAAAATGGTACATTGATTTACCTAGAGGTTTCTTCAATGAATTTAACACCCTAGCCATGGCCTTTCTAACACATTACTAGTTACCAATTCGATACGAGACAGGAACCAAAATTTTGAGTTCTTTCAAGCAATCCTCGTCCACTCATATTTTCGATCACATCCATGAGTGGAGGAGGAGAAGATGTTTAATCAAAGTTCCTCTTCCTGATCAACTATTGGCTGATTGGTTTACCAAATCACTCATTGGACCCATTGCTTGTGATGTCACCATGGGTGGTGTTGTCACTAAAGAGCAGGCGATTAGTTGTGCTCAATATATTGATATCGTTTATTCGTAAACGAGAACACTTTACGATTTGATCCTTGACGCTCCTCGTCCCTCCACAAACCCTACCCCAAAACCTCCAGTCGCTTCTCATGTTGTTGATGGTGTGATTGGTACCTTCCACGTCGAGACCCAGTCTTCGCCTGCCAGTCACACCGATCCCAGATCTAATAATTCCAATACACAAATTACTCCTACTCCTACTCCTTCCACCAGTAAGACTGTTGAAGTTAATTCTGTCCAATCCACACCTACCGGAAGAAATTCAAATAAAAAGAAAGGAAAGGGTAAGAATAAGGAGGACAAGAATAATAATCCACAATATGATAAAGCCAAAATGCAAACTGCTTATGAGAAATACAAACGTAAGCCTTGTTACCCATGCCTTATCTTTGGTGATGACCATTATACGAAAGACTGTCCAAGATGTGCCTAAGTTACTAAGTTCCTCCAAGGAACCGGAAAACCTTCTACACCTGTCATTTTGTCACAACCTTTCCCTTCTCAAAAGCAAGCCCAATTGGTCATTCATGACCAAGCTACCCCTTCTACTTCATCCTATGTCCTTATGTGTACTGGTGACTCAAAAAAGAACTAAGTTCTAGTCGTAACTCGAGCCAATGATTACTCTTCGTTAAAAGAGAAAGTTGATGATATACCACCTTCGTTGGTTCATCCTTCTCCCCCAACTTCACCTCCCAACAGTCCTCTTCATCTCGAATGGTTGGGTCTTGATACAGTCCTTTGCCCTCCTCCCAAGGGCATTGTTCAAAATTTTGTGTTTAACCCTCACACCTGTGCTGCACAAAACTATAGTATTGTAGAAGATCTTATGCAAGCACCCTCTGCGATGTCATCTCTCGAAGTCCTTCAAAGTTTCCTAGCTCAATGGAAGGCACTATTAAAGGCCATCGGTGGAATTGATCCCACGGATACTAATCTCATAATCTTTGACTTGGAAGATCACATTCCAAGGCTTCCTCCTCAATTAGCATTCCAGATACAAGTAGTTGTTGAGAACAAGAATATCTACAGAATTGTTATTGACGAAGGAGCCTTGACTTGTTTCATGTCTATCACTTGTTGGAACACCATTGGCTCTCCTACCCTCACCAAATCACACAATACACTTAAGGCTTTAAATGGTATAGGATTTAAGCCCTACGATGTTCTTTCATCATTGTCTATTCCATTGGAAGGTAAATCGGTCAATGTTGAGGTTGAGGTCTTTGATGCACCTCTTGATTATAATATTTTACTTGGTCATAGCTGGATTGATTCCATGTGTGCAGTTGTGTCTCCCCTTTTCTGTGTGGTACGTTTCCCCCACCAAGGAAAAGTCGTTACTGTTGACTAACTGGCCTTTTTTAATTTTGATTCCCACACTAGAAACATTCCTTTCATTTCGAAGACACCTCCTCGTTATGAGAATGTTAGCATGGGTCTTTTGGAAGATTCAACTTTGATGGGTACATTTTCAATCCCACCACTCGATATTCCTCCTCCTTTTGTTGCCTCCATTAGCATGATCTCTACCACTGTTCATGAAACCCCTGAGTCATATGACCCATGGGTAGTACCTAGACCTGGTGATTACTCTCGTTATGGAATCCATATGCCTTTAAGTCCAGTCGAATCCGCTTACCAAGCTATTCAATTGGCAACACCCTCCTCTTCTTCTCTCTGTGATTCATCTCTTGATCAGTTTCATGTCATCTTTCCTACTGATGAGATGATCATGTCAGTCATGTCTATGGAATACACCCCCTAGGATGATAGACATCATCGATCCATTCTCTTCCTTGAACGTGACACCATAGAGAGTTACCAATGGATTTCGACTCCGTCGACCCATGTTATCATTTCCTTAGTTCTTGAGTCATCACACAATGTTTTGTATGAAAGGAAATTGAGAAACATTTCACCTATTGTTCCTCTTGACATATCTATTAAACCCAGATTCATGGAGAATGTTCACATTGGAGCCTCTTGTTCTACCAATGAGGTTCACGAATATAAATCCCTTTTCCAAGAATTTCACGATGTTTTCGCTTGGAGTTACGAAGAGAGGCCTAGTATCGATCATGATATCATTGTACATGAGATTAAGACATACCTGGATGCTAAACCCGTTCATTAGAGACTTCACCCAGTGCACCCACGTAAAGTTGTTGCTATTAAGCTTGAAGTTTAAAAACTTCTTAAAGCCGGCTTTAACTATCCCATGGCGTTGAATGATTGGGTATCCAATCTCATTCCGGTGAATAAGAAACAAGGTACCATTTGTGTCTGTGTATATTATAGGGACATTAATAAGGATTTTCCTAAGGACAATTACCCAACCCCCTTCATTTACCAGATCATCGATGATTGTGCCGACAGTGAAATATTCTCTTTGATGGATGGTTTCTCCGGCTATAATCAAATTAATATTTTACCCACGGACCAACACACGACCACTTTTATTTTCCCTTTTTCTTATCGAAAATTACCCTTTGGTCTCAAGAACGTCGGCGTGACTTTTCAGCGTGCTATGTCTTATGCTTTCCATGATATTAAACACATCATGCAACATTATCTCGATGATCTACTGGCACATTCCATTCGTCGCCAAGATCACCCGACACATTTATGGGCCATTTTCGTACGTTGTTGTTATTATTGTATTCATTTAAACCCACACAAATGTGTCTTTTGTGTGGAGTCCAGACGACTACTTGGTTTTATTGTGTCGATACATGGGATTCGTATAGACCCTTTGAAGGTTGAGGCTATCCTTAATCTACCTCCTCCTTCCACTTTACGCCAGCTCCAAAGTTTGCAAGGGAAGGAAAACTTTTTATGTCGTTTCATCCCAAATTATGTTGAACTTATGAAAGGATTCACTTGGCTACTTAAGAAAGGTTACGAGTTTGTATGGGACGATACTACGAACAAAGCCTTTGAATCTTTGAAACTTTCTTTAACCCATACACCCTTACTGTTTCCCCCTGGCTATAGCCGGGATTATTTCCTCTACTTAGCTGCTTCGGAATCTACCATTTCCATGGTCTTAGTCAAAGAGGATGATTCGCATGATGGACATGTTATTTACTATTTGATCTCGAGTCTCACGACCACCGAGACCAAATACCTCCATGTGGAGAAACTAGCCTTGGCAGTTGTTCAAGTTGTCCAATGTTTTCGTCATTATATCCTATTATGAAGAACCACTGTTATTTCTGACTGCAACCCTATGCAACATATCCTTACATGCCAATTGCTAGGGGGTAAGTACTCCAAATGGATAGTCATTCTCCAAGAGTTCAACTTAGAGTTTGAACACGCTAAGTCTAAGAAATCTTTGGTTTTCACCGAACTGATATGTGACCTTCCCTCCATTGAAACAGAAAACATGGCAGAGGATTCCTTACCTGATGAATCCCTTTTTCTGATCATTTTTTATGACATATGGTATGGAGATATCATTATATATCTCTAGACTCAAACTTTCCAGCCCAATCTCTCTAGCACAGATCATCATCATATACGCTATCAAGAACGACAATACATCATTCTCGGTGATACCCTTTATCTCCGCAGTATTGACTCCATTTTTCGACGATGTCTCACTTACAACGAAGCTGAGAAAGTTTTGAATGACTGTCACTCTATATCATGTGGCGGTCATATGTCTGGGTATGCCACAAACCAAAATATCTTACGAGTGGGTTATTTCTGGCCTTCTTTATTTAAATATTGCATTAATGTTGTCCAGAAATGCCATGCTTGCAAAACTTATAATAACAAGATAATATATCATCCTGCTCCTTTACATCATGTAGTTTCCATTGGTTCATTCACCAAATGGGGCATTGACTTCATGACATGTAACCCTCACTCGGTCGGGGGGCATGGATACATTTTTAGTTTTTGTCCCGGAGTCTGTACTTAAGGCTATAAAGTATAGAGTCTAGGCATCCCAAAGTGAGTGAGTGATAAAAAGGGAAAAAACAAACTTCAGGGAAAGAAGCTATGGCTGATTTCTGAGTTATCTTTGTCTAGCTTCCAAATGTTCTTGGATGTTGATATCTTGTTCAATGGTTGCCCATGAACGTTCAAGCTCTACCCGGGTGATGGCAGTCTTAAGTGTAGTTTTGAAGAGATTCAAAGTGATGCTGGTTTGATGCGATAGGTCGGGTTCAATGTTGGGTTGTCTTACAACGGGTACAGTCATGGAGGAATAGAGCTTTAAAGGGGGTTGATGTTTTAAAATGCTATTTCAATTTTAGATTATATAAGAAAGATTTTCTCAGATCTGAATTAATAGTATAACAAAGCCAAATGCCTTTTCCCGTAACTGAGTTAAATTTGAAAAAACATGCATGAAACGTAAGAAAACATTAATCTGTCAACAATGCAAGGCTTCAATCGAGGGAGAATCTCACCCTGTAACAGAAGAAGAAAATAGACAAGAAAACACTTTGACAAAGCATAAAATATAGAGATCTAAGTAATTCACAAGTCTTGTACCTATTGATAGCCGATACAGAGGAAAAACTGCAAATGATTAGAAGACTAGACAGTTGATCACCATAGTAGAAGTTGCACTAAATTGCAGCTAAGCATTCATCAAAGATATATATGAGAAATAAAAATGGACATGAGATAACAGAGAATAACACATAACTCAGTCTTCACGTAATTTGGAGTCTTTGAATTTATTTTTCATTAATTTTGGCACAAGAAATACATCTATTAAAGTTGGCCCCCCTAAAATAAAAATCCCCCTGGTGCTCTTTTCAAAATGTATATTTAAACAAACTTCTAAACATTTTGAAATCCAATCGTTCTAGAAACTTGTCAGTTACAAATGAAAAATTGAAGTGTTTCATTTCCTCCTCTTTTGTCTTCCTTCATAAGGGCAGAGTGCCTTCCTTTCTTTGCTCCTCTGGCTCCAGAAATATAACAGAGTGACATCTATCATCATTTAACACCAGAAGCATGCCCTTTCACCTGCTCAATGCAATTGACACACCTTTCAATCAACTAGGTTATCAACTTGGAAGGCTCTGCTTGGTTGTTTGCCTCAAAGGTGTAACAATTCTTTGCCAACTGTGGCAATCTTTTTCCCACTTGTCGGTCTTCCATGACGATAGAACATAATTGTAAACTTGGCTTTACTAGCCATTTGTCCACTTGGACCATATCAACCTGACTTATCAGGGATATTTCAGCTTGCTCCTTTTGCACATTTTCCTTGATATCTAGCAGGTGTTTAGCTATGTTGATTTTGCCCAGCGTCCCAGCACTGCCTTCCTTATCAAGGTCTAACAAAATTTTATTTATCAAGGCGAATGTTTCTTCACAAGAATTCTTCACCTCTTTAGCTCTTTCCTTGCTCTCTGATATATTCTTCTCCCACGCCTTCAGTAAGATATTCCCTCTGGTTTGTTCTAGGATAATTTGGAGCTACTGACCATCTCTACTTTCATTGTGGCTATAACAGCCTTCTGGAAAGCAACCCAAGCCACCCCAACTTCTCTTTCTCTCAAAGAGATATCTTCTAGCACTTCATCTATCGTCTGAAAGTGATTCTGAATGGTTTCCACTTTAACAAGCAATTTCTATTGAGCTGTTAATACCTTCTGTCGGATTTTGGTGGCTTGGGATTGGAATATCTTTATGTCTAAGACCTGGTATTCGGCAACATCCAATTTCGACTGTAACTATATTATTTTTTTCTCCTATTGGCTTACCCGTGTTTGGCTTGTTTGCACCAACTGGCGCATCTTCTCAAGGTTGGATCTAATTTTCTCGATCTCCTGCAGATCGGCTATTTTGGCTTGCTCAAGGCTTTTGGTCACCTCATCCCTAGCATTTGCTTCCATCGTAGCCACCTTAGCTTCCAACTTACCAATCAAGAGGTTCTTTCATTTCAAATATGCCTTCAAAGTTCCAACTAAATAATGGTTGGCTGTAGCATAAGCCCCCAGTGTTCCTACTATCTTGTCGGTGAATTCTTCCTCTTCTACGGCCTTTCCTTCTGTCAGGATTTTAAATTTTTTAGCCACTGCACTCGCTTGTTGATACGATTCTTTCTTCACCACGGCCTTCCTTTTCTTATCGAAGAAAAATTCATTAGGAGGTAACTCTTCTACAAAAATGGGCATTAGTTCTTCAATGAAAATCCATCCCGCATTGAGGTTCCCCTTTGTGAACTATAAGGGTGTGATATAAGCAATGGGACTATCAATTTCCTTGGATGATTGTTTTGGGATAACATCCATGGCTGGCTTGCTTGATGTGAGCGATAGTGAGTCACCCACCCCTTGCGAGGGTATCGTTGCTTGACTTTGGACATGCTTGCCCGGCATACCCTTTTCTGAGTTTCCTTCCTGTTGATCAGGGATTTTGGCTCCTCGTTCTAAGGTCCAAGCTTCCCATGTTTTCTCCTAGTTTTCCTCCTTGTCAAGACTTGAGTCCTTTGAGCCTTTGGCTTCCATTTGTTGTGTATCTGGAATCTTTGGGGTTTCTCCCTGTAAAACCTGGGGGAGGCAACTCCGTCGGTGCTCCTGGAATTTAAAGAAATCAGCCATATCTCCGAGCGACAGGGCTTGAATCCGACTTGGGACTTCAGAGTAGGACCTCGCACCCTGGAAGATTTCATCATGAGGCGAATCCTCTTGTTCTTGTTTCTTCAGGCCACAACTCGCCAGGTTATTACTCACAACCTTATTAGGGTCGTGCTTCTTAAACTCAATGTCCACCAATTTCATTTCCTCTAAGGTCGTAGCCTCGATTATGACATGGCCAAAATCTAATAAAGAATGTGCACCAATGTGAATGGGAAAGGGCGGCCATACCTTTTTCGATACTCCTTTGAGCTCTTTGCTTATCCCATCGAGCACAATTTTCCTGGTGATATCATGACACACTAGATTATCTGACAAGAATAGCGGCAGAGTGTATGGGGGAAAAGACATGCCAAAAACCTTGACGTATGAAAATTCTGCTTCTATATACCAATTTTCCACACTACTCAAGTTGGCCGTGATGTTATCCGAAATCCTGGGAGGCGGATGGCCGAAGATGGAGACATGCACTGGTAACATTACCCAGTTGAAGATCTCGTAGATGAATTCTTTGGCTTTATCCTCCCAAAGTTTCAAGTGGTAGACATGAATAGGATTTGTATTAGATGGATACCAACTCTAGCTCATTATTGGGAAAGGTGTGATGAAGCAAATAGTGTCCATGATGTAAGCAGACATAAATAACGGAGCCGCTTTCCTACTCACCCTCTATCTCAGTATTCGGTAATTCGACTGGTCAGACTGTCAGACAACAATTTGGCCCAGTCGAAAGAGAAACCCTCAACATTTGTATGAATAAGAGGTACCCATGGGAGGAAAAAGTGAGTAGTGTCCTCCTTCCCATACAGCCTACAGACCATCATTGCTATATACTTGAATTGCGGCTCTAAGGAGGAGATTGAATAAATTCCATTAGTATTAGCCCTGAATTTCACGGGGTGCGAAACCCAATCTTTGATCAGATTAGATAAAAAATTTGCATACTGCTCGCATTCCTTCTTCTTGAAACCCTCTAGGAATTCGGCATTGTGAGTAAGGTTCGGTGTGGGTGACAATTTATACATTGCCTATAAATGCTCTGGTCTAAAATTCCCAATTGCCACCCTTTGTTCACTAATAATCGTCCTAGTCAGGATGTCCACATGGTCCAGTGCCCATCTGATCATATCATAATAGGAAAGAAGTCATGGACTTGCCCCTATTTTGTGCATCTCTTCTTGAGCGAAAATTTTGTATTTAGTGGACAAGTCATCCTTCTCGTTACCACTGGAATCATCCAAACAGTTTATCAACTCTGATTGCAGAACATTGGAAACATACGTCCATGTTTTGACAGAATTAATACTTCGGGGCGAGGTATCAGAAACAACATATGAACCTTGACTTGAACTCTCAGCAGCTGCCTTAGGCACTTTTCGTGGAGCCATGATAGAGAACCTTGCAACTATATCCCCTTTCGGAAAGATTGAAAACACAGACAGAAGTTATCTTGGTGAAATGGCTCTACGCACAATAGAAATGAAAATTGAAATAATGAAAGAAACCCCTTTGTCTTGATCATTTAAACCTATGTGAGTCCTTGCTGACAGAATGGTCAAATCGTTTAATAGAAAGATTTAGAAGTAAAACGAGATCTTACTATCCATCACCTCACTGAAATTCAAATAAATGCCATAAATGCTTAACAATTTGTGACATGGAAAAACACAGAAACATTCAAAACTTCATCAGTAAACTGTGTGTGTTAAAGGTTGTTTAAGGCATTAATTAATCTAGTTTAGTTATTTTAATTAAGTGCACTTTAGTTACTAATCCCTTCTTCAGTGTTCGTTGTATCGGATGATTTCGCTCCTAGCCTTTGAACCCTAAAAACCCGAAATCGTGATGGTGCGATTTAGTTGATTGTCTATGATTTGACTTAAGATTTTAATTAATCCACGCTTAATTAATGAATATCGTGACTTCGTGGATCAGATTTACAAAGGTGATGCTTTTGGGGGAAGCAATCGTCGAGTCGCGAAATCGCGATAATGATTAACTAAGGTTTAAAGTGATTTACTCTTGATATTAACCTGGGTAACTTTAAAACAACTTCGCGACTTCGCATGTCGGAGGATTAAAAAACGTTCAACGTGTAACTCCCGAGAGCGAGAGTACGAGGTAATAAAAGGTGATAATCCCTGCTTAGTCATTTAGTAATGGTGATTAGAACTAAAATAATTTTCACCATTTCTCGTGTCGGGATACTGCGGCTTTAGTGGGTAGAATCATAAAATAAACGAAGTCCCGAAATCCAGCTTTTTGGGCTTAAGTATAACATTTCACCTATTTAGAGAAGGGTGGCTCCAACATAGTCTCCAACTAGGGATCTCGTCTCCTTGCGGAATGAGAAGAACAGCATACCAAGTGTCTGTATAGGGTAAATGAAGTCATTAGTTCGCTTCTGTGAAACTTGTTTGGAAAGAGGATACAGAGGGAACTTTGAGGTTTCATCTTTATTTCCGGAAAGCTTTCAAAACTCGGCACGCTTTCTAAACTCAACTACAGTCCTTTCGGTAACTTTCCCTTTCTCAACACTGAATTCGGATTTTCTTAAGATGGCCCAAACAATCTTAGGAATTTCAACAGGTACTATAGGTTTTAGCTTGCATCAAAATGAAGTAAATTCCATGCTTTTAATCAGGGAGACCTGCATGAACTTGGGTTGTGGATCCAGTTTCAAAAAAGATAATTACCAGAGTATAGTATAATTTATGTATGACAGCCTTACAGATATCTTATATATTTCTTCATTGCCAGTGAGCATGTTCAGTACTCCGGTGAAGTTATCTGGTTCCCTTTATTGAATTTCCTTTCACCACTCCAAACTGTAATTTTGCATTTAAATGCTGAGATGAGGGAAATCATTTTATGAATTTCCTTTCATCATCTCTTTGGACTATATGGGGGCAATCAATTATGAATTTCCTTTCACCATCTGTCTTATATTCTATTTTTGGAATATGAAGTGGGGGCAATCAATTGGTACAAAGTATACCAGGGGTGATATCTATGTAATATTCACAACATAGGCATTTCAACTTGCTTTGACTACTCTGGACTAATTTTCTCTTGACCTTCAAAACATCTTAGTTTGCAGGAAATTATGGGAGAATTTATTTCCAGGGGTCTTCCTTTGAGAAATACTTAATCATTTGAAACTTGTTAAAATACCTAAGAGAGTTAGGATCAACCTAGGCATAACTTTGTTCAGTAGGAGACCGAGGAGTCGTGAAGGCTAGCTTATTTTCTAAGATTCGTTCACCAATTTCCAGAGCTAAAGTGTAACTTCTTCTTCCTCTGTGGAGGACATGGAAAGGTGTCGGAGCTTAAGGAGAGAAGACCAAGGATGGAAAAAGGAATATAGAGAAGGCTTTGGATTTCAAAAAAAAAAAACAGATGTTAACATGCAATCCTGACTCTTGGAACTTTTTTTTTTTTTTGATACGCTTTACTTCCTCTGTTTATTTTAATTATTTTTTATCTTATCTGGGTGAGGCTTTTTAGAATCCACAGTAAAAAGTTGTTCCTTTAATGACATGGCAAGTGAATATATCATACTAGTGAGACCATTGCTACGTTTAAGTGATATTCGTTTGAAAAAACATATACTTCGGAAATTCATACCTTTGCCTTACCATTTCATTCTCTTCTTAAAATTTTATTTTTTTTTGGTCACCTGTTTCGGGTGAGTCGATTTCCTGATACATGACCGTCTGTTTTGTCCTTTTGTTGTTTGGGATGTAAGCCAGAATCCTGTAAGAAACAACATGAAGAGTATCATTTCTTCAAGATTTATGGGATTCGATGTGTTGAAAATTTCATATCTCTACTTCTAGGAAATCACTATCCTGTTTTATTTGCGATGAAAGTGAACTTACCGAAAAGATATACAAAATAGAAAACACAAACTAATATATACAATGAAGATTTGGAACTCATTTATTGCATATAGTGATTTAAATAACGCTCGTTGACAGGTTCGTTGAGGATTTTACCGTCCATATTTTCTAACATAAATGAATTCTTCCCTTCAGAAGCTAAGACTTTGAATGGTCCATACCAGATATGATCAAATTTACCATGTTTTGTCGAGTCTTCCCTCCTAGCATCCCATTTCAAAACCAAATCACCAGGGAGGAACTCTCTGTTTTTTGCCTTATGATCGAATAGCGCTTTCATGTTGTCCTAGTATTTCTGCAGCCTTTCGTCCACTTCAACACTATGATGTTGAACTTCAATTAGCTGATTTATTCTCCTTGTGACATGGTTTGGTTCTTCTTTCTCATATTGCCAGAGCTTCATTATAGGAAGCACTAGATTTATAGGAAATACCACGTCAGTCCCGTATACCATTTGGAAAGGTGAAGTACCAATAGATTTCTTCGTACCTATCTGATTTTCCCACAAAGCATACTTGAGATGCACATGCAAATATTTTTTGTTTTCGCTTAGCACTTTCTTAATTATGGTAATTAAAATTTTATTTGATGATTTGGCTAACCCATTTCCTTGAGAATAATATGCGGTGGAGTGGCCCAATATTATGTTGTATTTTTGGCAGAAGCTAACCATTTCCATAGACTTGAATGCCTGGGCATTGTTCATGATTATCTTTTGGGGACAGTAGAATCTGGACAGTATGTTCTCTTCTAGGAAATATATTACCACTGAATCGATCGCCTTTCTAGTCGGAATAACCTCCACCCATTTGGTGAAGTAATTTGTAGCAGTGAGGATCCATTTGTGTTCAGCGCTGGAATGCGGGTTGATTTTTCCTATAAAATCTAACCCCCATTGTTGAAATGGGGCTTCAGTTTTGACAGGAACCAGAGGTAGTGCTGGAAGCTTCTGTTTGCCTGTGAACAACTGGCAAGGGTTATAGGCTCTGACTTTGGCGTTGACATCTGAGAATAGTTTAGGCCAATAATATCCCACCCTTAGGATTTTATAACTTGTTTCCCTCCAGGCGTGATGCCCTCTGCATACTCCTTCGTGAAATTTGTTTATGACCCCCTTTGTTTCTAATTCTACTAAACAAACTAGTAGGAAGCCTAATGGGTCCTTCCAATACAATTGGCTTTTGGATATATAGTACTTCACTACATGCATCTTCAATGTCCTGGCTTTAGCTGGAGGTAGATCGCTAGGTAATTTCAGGGTCAGTAGGTAGGACACTATGTCTTTATACCAGTCTGATAAGGTAAACTTCTCTTTGATTCTGATTGTAGCTATTTGGTCATTGAGCTCGTTTATGTCCCCACATCCTTCATATCCCTACAGGTTATTCATTCTGAGTGATATGAAATTTGATTCAACTAAGAGCTTAGCCAAACCCTATCCTTTTACTAGTTTCATCGGTTTCACCTCTAGATCGAATTCTTGAATTTTAGCAAGCCATCGACCCCTCTTCCCATCACTGTCGGGCTAAACCAATATATCTTTTACAGAACTGGTGGGCACGTATGCAATTACCTTGGAGTGTAGCACGTAGGTTCTAAAATCCTTCAGTGCCTTCACCATAGCATACGCTTGCTTTTCCATTATATCATATCTCAATTCAGTGTCTCTAAGACTTTTACTAAAAAAACTATTGGTTGCTCGAAACCTTGTTCATTCTTCTGGAGGAGTACTGTCGCCACTATGTGTTCAGAGGTGAACAAGAAAATCAGGAAATATTTTAGATAATCATGGCTTGCCAGTACGGGCGCTTCGTTGATAACTTTCTTGATGCGTGCAAACAACGCTTTAGCTTCCATCGTCCATTTCACTTCATTGTTCTTCTTTAGCATATATGTGATCAATTTCACGATTTCAGCAAAGTTTGGGATAAATCTTCTCAAAAAAAATATTTTTCCTAAAAATGACTGAATCTCTTTTACATTTCTAGAAATATTTATGGTGTCTATAGCTTCTACCCTTTTAGGGTCGATTTTAATTCCGTCTCGAGACACAATGTGGCCCAAGAGTTTACCTTCTTACATCACAAGGTGAGACTTCTTGGGGTTTAAGGACAAACCAAATTTTTGGCATTTCTCAAACGTTTGCTTCAGATGTATCAGATGGTCTTCATTGGATTTAGAAAAAATAGTTAGATCGTCAAGGTAGATAACCACAAATTTATCTCTTTCACCGACGAAAGCGATATCCATAGCGCACTGAAAAGTAGCACCTGCATTTATCAGACCAAAAGGCATTTTTTCATACATAAATGTGCCCCAAGGGGTGGTGAAAGTTGTTTTTTCTTTATCATGCTCGTTGACAGCAATTTGATTGTAACCAGAAAACCCATCAATCATCGACATCCTATTTGCCCCAACTACTTTTTCCAAAACATGATCCATTTTGGGTAGAGGATAATTGTCTTTGAGAGAGGAATTATTTAGATTTCTAAAGTCTACACACAGTCTGATCTTCCCACTCTTCTTCCTAACCGGGACTAGGTTCGCCACCCAGTCAGAGTACCTGAGAGGTACAATTATTTTTGCATCTAAAATCTTTTTCACTTCTTTTTCAACCACGGGCAGTAAAATGGGGTTGATTTGTCTGAGCTTCTGTCTGAAGGGTTTAACACCAGGTTTCAAAGGTATCTTGTGCTCGATCATAGATGTGACATAGGTTCTAAGCTCATCGTAAGACCATGCAAAAACATCCTTATACCGTACAAGTCTGTATACTTTCTCTTTATCTCAGGAGGAAGGTACTTTAATAGTTTCGTTATTCTAGGTTCTTTAGTGGTGCCCACGTCACAATATTCGACCTCCTTTGTTTGGGGCTACAAGGTAGACCTTAGAGGCATGTCATTTTGATCAAACAACCTTTCTAGAGGTATCAGGCCCTTAGGGATCTGATTACTTTTTAACACTAGCATGTGATGATTTACGATTTTTTCTTGAAACTCCTGAGGCTCCTCCCCTTCCTGCATAATCCAGGTATGGTCATTTTGGTTTTCCTGGTCAGTGTGAGTTTTGGTGAAATCATCCACCATTTCTAGGAACTTTCTGATATGTTCGTCATCTTTGAATACCTGCCAATGTTGTATGTTGTTTGGTATGGATGGTTTGTGCCTCACCTCCATGTGGTATTTTAAATTGAAAGCAGTAGGGAGTGCAAAAGTCGAAGCTGCTTTTGCCAGTGAATCGGCTTGCTGGTTTTCCGCTCATGGGATGAACTGAACCTTTACTGATGAAAAGAAATTTTCCATTAGATCCCAGGCACAATTTCTGTAGGACCTTAGTCTCAGGTGCTTGGCCTGGTACTGCCGATTTACCTGCCTCACAATCAGTTCTGCATCTCCATAGACTTCTAGATTCTTTATGTTTAGCTTCTTGGCAGCTTCCAGTCCCAAGACTAGAGCTTCGTATTCACATACGTTGTTTGTGTAGTCTATGTCCCACTGTAGCCTGTAACAGAAGGGGACGATGAATTCATTTTCAGGGGCTACGAAAAGCACTCCTGCACCTGCTCCTTCACACGACAAAGCACCATCAAAAAACATTTTCCAAGTTCTAGTGCTATGCACGCTTTTGTCTGTCTTTTCAGTTTTGATTTCATCTATATAACTTTCTTCTGTACAATTGTTTTCACTATCGTCAAAAGACAAAATACAATTTCCCAGGTCTTGATCAGCGACATAAACAGGGTAACTGTTAGGATTCTGAGGATCGCTTACCGTATACACCAACCATGTTTCCCTATATAACCGAGTGAACTACCCGCCAAAAATAGGGATCGTGGCATAGGTCATATCCAGCTGAAGGGATCCCCCGAGCTTGGCTCCCCAAGATCTAGATAAGAGAAAACCATACTTCAGGGGTATATCAGCGATAACTACATCCATTAGGACATTTTTCACCGAAATCTGGGTGAGAGTGACTACTAAATATTTGATCATTCCCATGCACTTAACTCTCCTTAAATCGAATGAGTAAAGATCTCCATAGGGTCTAGTGATTTCGAGGCCCAATCTATCCATAATAAATTTTGGCATCACGTTATGAGAGGCTCCAGAGTCCAGCATGCAATTATGCAGCAGTTGATCGTGCACGTTCAAGGTGATGTAGAAGGGGGCAACGGTGTCCCGGGCACCTTCGAAATGTGGACCAAAAGTGATGTTAGGCTTATCATCTTCCAAATTTATTACATCAGAATGACTCTCTAAATCTGCAAAATTTATCATCTTGGTTATTTTTTTTCGGTACGCAGGGTTCTTAGCCAACTCGACTAAAGGTATCAGTATTTTGATCTTACTTATCTCATTTTCTAGGCTAAAACCTTTGACAACTCTATCTGTTTCTTTGGCTGAAACATCCGACTCCCTCTTTTCCAACCTATTTGTTTGCACTGTTTTATTTTCGGTGCTTCTGGTTCTTGGTGTCTGTGTTTCGATTGTCTTAGTTCTTCTCACTTGGATCTCAGACTCTTTCTGGGCGAGTTTGTATGTTTCACCTCTAGGCAAAATTTTCTTGGGTTGAGTAGTCGACACAGGTTTGTTTTTTGGCCTCAGATTGTACTTATGTTGGAGCTCAGCCATTATGGTGTCGGCCATCCCTTGATAAGCGGGATCATCAGCGTTGTTTAGGTTATTATCTTCACCCGATGATTTTTCAGTGTTTAGAGACTTCTCATAATCTTCCTTAGCTAAATGAGGTTACATACAGTCGTCACCCAAATTGTTTACGTCTTCTTCTAAATCCTCAAACTCTTGCATATCATTTCCTCCAATAAAACTTTCATTTTTTAGAGGTGTTTGGATTTTTTGATCTTCATTTTTTATCTATCTTTGTTGAAATTGAGGATTGGTGTTTCTCCTTAATTATTTCTTAACGAATTGATCAGCTTTGGATTGGTCTAGCTCCATTCTTGAGATTTTGTTTGATAGCTCTTTTATTATCCTATCCATGTCATCCATTTTGTCATTTGAGGACCTTCCAGATCTAGAGGGACCCATTTGTTCTCTAAAATGTTTGGTTTCCCTATTTCCCGTTTTGATTTTCGTTTTTAATTTACCCTAAGCCATCATGTTTGACTCAATTTCCATGACGTCATCCTACATTTGGGTTAGGCCAGCCCCTATCCTTTCTCTTAATAATAGAGTGAAATCGGGTTCGAAAGCTCCTGCGAAAGTTACTTTGGCTGCGGGTTGGGATGATTTAACTTCAACTGGGATCTTACTGTACAACTTGTTAAATCTCTCGATAAATTCCTCAACAATTTCTAATCCCTTTTTCTTTAAAGACCCAAACTCAGTCAAATAGTATAAATGATCATTTATTTTGCCCCATTGTCTAAGAAATAGGTCTTCTAGAGCATCGTAGGATAATATTGAACCTGGGCATAGGCTCTGAAACCAAGTTCTTACCTGTCCTTCAAAGGTTTGGAAAAACAAATGGGAATACATGTCCTCATGTTTGAGACCTAGAATATTAGTGAATTGATCGAAGAAGTTAGTATGCTCGGTTGCGGTTAGATCTCCTTCTCCTATGAACTTGGGAAAGTTTTTCATATAGTTTTCTGGTAAATCATGGAGGGGTACTGGAAGGACCAAGGGGGCGTATCTAGTGGCTACCTTGGCAAAAACCCTGGGGAGTGGTTGTTGGCCTTGACCTCCTACTCCTCCTGCTCCTCCTCCAGCGATGGCCATGGATAACCTAGGAGAGGAAATTGGTGTGTTATAAAGAGGGTTGGCGAAGATGTATAGTGACTCTCTAGCTTCCCCGAGGTGAAGGGGGAGAAATTTGGGGAACTTTTTATCAAGGGAGGTGAAATTTGGGAAAGGGAGAGAGGGTACACGGAGACTTGGTTCCTCTGATTTGCAAGATACATAAATGGGAGAACCCACCAGTGTCGAATCTGAGTGTGTGGTACCTTCTTCAAGGCCTCAAGTGACAGATAGGTTTGTATCAAGAGTCGATGGGATATTAATAGGGATGAGCTTTACGGTAGACGTCTCTCCCCTACTAACGTAAGAGGTAGTCGAAGAGGTTTCGGTCTTAATGTCACGTAGGATCAGCTCAGGGTTTAGGGTCTTGGCTTTGACAGTACTGTCTGATGTTTTCTGAGATAAATTTATCGCAAGGATGAAGGTTCAAGAGGGATATTAGATTTGGATTGAGTAGACTTGGGTTGGTAAACAACAGTGTTTTGTTTGAAAAGACCCCTTGGTTTTAGTATTTTTTCAGGGTCGGAAACTGGCACGATCTGTTTATCATTTGGGTTTTGTCTGGTGTTCCTTCAAACGGATGTCATCTTACTTAAAAGTGGAGTCACCAAGTGAATGATAAAGTTTTATCCTTAACAAGGTGTTCTCTCTTTGTTCACTATCAAAAAACGAAACTTGGAAATGTCGTTCTCTCAGGGGAAAGTGACTACGATTCTTCGTCCCTGGCAACGGTGCCAAAAATATGTTGTCCCAAAGTCTATACTTAAGGCTATAAAGTATAGAGTCTAGGAATCCCAAAGTGAGTGAGTGATAAAAAGGGAAAGAACAAACTTCAGGGAAGGAAGCTATGGCTGATTTCTGAGTTGTCTTTGTCTAGCTTCCAAATGTTCTTGGATGTTGATATCTCGTTCAATGGCTACCCATGAACGTTCGAGCTCTGCCCGGGTGATGGCAGTCTTAAGTGTAGTATCAAAGAGATTCAAGGTGATGTTGGTTTGATCCGATAGGCGGGGTTCAATGTTGGGTTGTCTTACAACGGGTACAGTCATGGAGGAATAAAGGTTTAAAGGGGGTTGATGTTTTAAAATGCTATTTCAATTTTAGATTATATAACAAATATTTCTCAGATCCAAATTAATAGTGTAACAAAGCCAAAGGCCTTTTCCCGTAACTAAGTTAACTTTGAAAAATCATGCATGAAACATGAGAAAACATTAAGTTGTCAACAATGCAAGGCTTCAATCGAGGGAGAATCTCACCCTGTAACAGAAGAAGAAAATAGACAAGAAAACACTTTGACAAAGCATAAAATATAGAGATCTAAGTAATTCACAAGTCTTGTACCTATTGATAGTCGATACAGAGGAAAAACTGCAAATGATTAGAAGACTAGACAGTTGATCACCATAGTAGAAGTTGTACTAAATTGCAGCTAAGCATTCATCAAAGATATATATGAGAAATGAAAATGGACATGAGATAACAAAGAATAACACATAACTCAGTCTTCACAGAATTTGGAGTCTTTAGATTTATTTTTCATTGATTTTGGCACAGGAAATACATCTATTACAGTTGGTCCCCTAAAAGAAAAAACCCCATGGTGCTCTTTTCAAAATGTATATTTAAACAAACTTCTAAACATTTCGAATTCCAATCGTTCTAGAAACTTGTCAGTTACAAATGAAAAATTGAAGCGTTTCATTTCCTCATCTTTTGTCCTCCTTCATAAGGGTAGAGCGCCTTCCTTTCTTTGCTCCTCTGGCTCCAGAAATAGAATAGAGTGACATCTGTCATCATTTAACACCAGAAGCCTACCCTTTCATCTGCTCAATGCAATTGACACACCTTTCAATCAACTGGGCTATCAACTTGGAAGGCTCTGCTTGGTTGTTTTCCTCAAAGGTGTAACAATTATTTGCCAACTGTGGCAATCTTTTTCCCACTTGTTGGTCTTCTGTGACGATAGGCCATAATTATAAACTTGGCTTTACTAGCCATTTTTCCAATTGGACCATATCAACCTGATTTATCAGGGATATTTCAGCTTGCTCCTTTTCCACATTTTCCTTGATATCTAGCAGGTGTTTAGCTATGTTGATTTTGCTCAGCGTCCCAACACTACCTTCCTTATCAAGGTCTAACAAAATTTTATTTATCAAGGTGAATTTTTCTTCACAATAATTCCTCACCTCTTTAGCTCTTTCCCTGCTCTCTGATATATTCTGTTCCCACATCTTCAGTAAGATATTCCCTCTGGTTTGTTCTGGGATGGATAATTTGGAGCTACTGACCATCTCTACTTTCATTGTGGCTATAACAGCCTCCTAGAAAGCAATCTGAGCCGCCCCAACTTCTCTTTCTCTCAAAGAGATATCTTTTAGCACTTGATCTATCATCTGAAAGTGATTTTGAATGGTTTCCACTTTAGCAAGCAAGTCCTGTTGAGCTGCTAATACCTTATGTTGGATTTCTGTGGCTTGGGATTGGAATATCTTTATGTCTAAGACCTGGTTTTTGGCAACATCTAATTTCAACTGTAACTGTATTATTTGTTGATCCTGTTGGCTTACTTGCGTTTGGCTTATTTGCGCCGACTGGCGCATCTGCTCAAGGTCGGATCTAATTTTCTCGATCTCCTGCAAATCAGCTATTCTGGCTTGCTTGAGGCTTTTGGTCACCTCATCCCTGGCATTTGCTTCTGACGTAACCACCTTAGCTTCCAACTTACTGATCAAGAGGTTCTTTCGTTTCAACTGTGCCTTCAAAGTTCCAACTGAATACTGGATGGCTGTAGCATAGTCCCCCAGTGTTCTTGCTATCTCATTGGCGAATTCTTCCACTTCTATGGTCTTTCCTTCTGTCAGGATTTTAAATTTTTTAGCCACTATGCCCACTTTTTTATACGATTCTTGCTTCACCATGGCCTTTCTTTTCTTATTGAAGAAAAATTCATTAGGAGGTAACTCTTCTACATAAATGGGCATTAATTCTTCATTGAAAATCCATCCTGCATCGGGGTTCTCCTTTGTGAACTGTAAGGGTTTGATAGAAGCAATGGGACTGTCGATTTCCTTGGATGATTGTTTTGGGATAGCATCTGTGGCTGGCTTGCTTGATATGAGCGATAGTGAGTCACCCACCCCTTGCGAGGGTATCTATGCTTGACTTTGGACTTGCTTTCCCAGCATACCCTTTTATGAGTTTCCTTCATGTTGATCGGGGATTTTGGCTTCTCGTTCTAAGGTCCCAGCTTCCCCTATTTTCTCCTAGTTTTCCTCCTTGTCAGGACTCAATTCCTTTGAGCCTTTGGCTTCCATTTGTTGTGTATCTGGAAGCTTTGGGGTTTCTCCCTATAAAACCTAAGGGAGGCAACTCTGCTGGTGCTTCTGGAATTTAAAGAAATTAGCCATATCTCCAGGCGACAGGGCTTGAATCCAACTTAGGACTTCAGAGTAGGACCTAGCACCCTGGAAGATTTCATCTTGAGGAGAATCCTTGTGTTCATATTTCTTCAGGCCAAAACTCGCCAGGTGATTACTCACAACCTTATTAGGGTCATGCTTCTTCAACTCAATGTCCACCAATTTCATTTTCTCTAAGGTCGTAGCCTCGATTCTGGCATGGCCAAAATCTAATAAAGAATACGCACCAATGTGAATGGGAAAGGGTAGCCATACCTTTTTCGATACTCCTTTGAGCTCTTTGCTTATCCCGCCGAGCACTAGCTTATCTGGTAAGAATAGCGGCAGAGCGTATGGGGAAACAAAGGTGCCAAAAACCCTGATGTATGAAAATTCTGCTTCTATATACCAATATTTCAGGCTACTCAGGTTGGCTGTGATGTTATCCGAAATCCTAGGAGGCGGATGGACGAAGATGGAGACATGCACTGGTACCATTACCCAGTTGAAGATCTCGTAGACGAATTCATTGGCTTTATCCTCCCAAAGTTTTGAGTGGTAGACATGAATAGGCTCTGTATTAGATGGAGCCCAATTCCAGCTCATTAGTGGGAAAGGTGTCATGAAGCAAATAGTGTCCATGATGTAAGCAGACATAAAGAACAAAGTTGCTTTCCTACTCGCCCTCTGTGCTCGGTATTCAGTAATTCGACTGGCCAGACTGTCAGACAACAATTTGGCCCAGTCAAAAGAGAAACCCAAAGCAACTGTATGAATAAGCGGTACCCATGGGAGGAAAAAGTGAGTAGTGTCCTCCTTCCCATACAACCTATAGGCCATCATCGCTATATACTTGAATTGCGTCTCTAAGGAGATTGAATAAATTCCATTAGTATCAGCCCTGAATTTTGCGGGGTGCGAAACCCAATCTTTGATCAGATCGGATAAATTTTTTCCATACTGCTCGCATTCATTCTTCTTGAAACCCTCTAGGAATTTGGCATTATGAGTAAGGTTTGGTGTGGGTGACAATTTATACATTGCTTGTAAATGCTCCGGTCTAAAAGTCCCAATTTCCACCCTATGTTCGTTGATAATCATCCTAGTCGAGATGTCCACATGGTCCAGCGCCCATCTAATCATATCATAATAGGGAAGAAGTTGTGGCCTTGCTGCTATTTTGTGCATCTCTGCTTGAGAGACGATTTTGTATTTGGTGGACAAGTCATCCTTCTGATTACCATTGGAATCATCCGAACAGTTTATCAACTCGGATTGCAGAACGTTGGAAACGTACATCCATGTTTTGACAGAATTAATACTTCAGGGCGAGGTATCAGAAAAAACATTTGAACCTTGACCTGAACTCTTGGCAGCTGCCTTGGGAACTTTTCATGGAGCCATGATAGAGAACCTTGTAACTAGATCCCTTGTCGGAAAGATTAAAAACACAAACACAAGTTATCCTGGTGAAATGGCTCTGTGCACAATAGAAATGAAAACTGAAATAATGAAAGAAACCCCTTTGTCTTGATCATTTAATCCTGTGTGAGTCCTTGCTGGCAGAATGGTCAAATTGTTTAATAGAAAGATTTAGAAGTAAAACGAGATCTTGCTATCCATCACCTCACTGAAATTCAAATAAATGCCATAAATGCTTGACGATTCGTGACATGGAAAAACGAAGAAACATTCAAAACTTCATCCGTAAACTATGTGTTAAAGGTTGTTTAAGGTGTTAATTAATATAGTTTAGTTCTTTTAATTAAGTGTGCTTTAGTTGTTAATCCCTTCTTCGACATTCGCCGTATTGGATGATTTCGCTCCTAGCCTTTGAACCCTAAAAACCTGAAATCGCAATGGTGCGATTTAGTTGATTGTCTGTGATTTGACTTAAGCCTTTAATTAATCCACGCTTATTAATGAATATCACGACTTCATGGATCAGAGTTACAAAGGTGTTGCTTTTTGGGGAAGCAATCGTCGAGTCGTGAAATCACAATAATGATTAACTAAGGTTTAAAGTGGTTTACTCTTGATATTAACCTCGGTAACTTTAAAACAACCTCGCGACCTCGCATGTCGGAGGTTTAAGAAATGTTCAATGTGTAACTCCCGAGAGTGAGAGTATGAGGTAATAGAAGGTTATAATCCCTGGTTATTTATTTAGTAATGGTGATTAGAACTAAAATAGTTTTCGCCATTTCTTGTGTCGGGATACTATGACTTTAGTGGGTAGAATCATGAAATAAACAAAGTCCCAAAATCCATCTTTTTGGGATTAAGTATAACATTTCACCTATTTAGAGAAGGGCGGCTCCAACAGTAGTTGTGGATTATTTCAGTAAATGGGCTAAGGCGATGCCTACATTTGATAATACCAAGAAAACTGTAGCATTGTTCATATCCAATCATATCATTACTCGATTTGGTATCCCTCAAGCTATCGTTACCGATCACGGTAGCCATTTTTGGAATTTCATGATGTCTGAACTTACTGAAAATTTGGGTCTTCACCATGAAAAATCCACCCCCTATTACCCATAGGCCAATGGCCAAGTTGAATCAATCAACAAATTCCTCATCACTATGCTTCGATGGATGATAGGAATTCATAAGACAACATGGCACACAATGCTCTTTTCTGCATTATGGGCCTATCGAACATCTGTCAAGTCTGCCACGGGATTTACGCCATTCCAGCTAGTTTATGGTATCAAGTCTATCTTGTCGATTGAATGTGAAATACCATCTTTGAAACTGGTCATTGAATTTCTCCCCAATACCTTCACCAAAGAAGAGCGTCTTTTGTATTTAATGCAATTAGACGAAACCCGTCGAGATGTCGCCCTATTTATTGAAACTCAGAAGAAACGTGTTAAATCCAAATAGAACAAGCATGTCAAGCCACGTGTTTTTTCTGAAGGTGACCTTGTTCTCCTTTACAAACAGGATCGTGATTTGCTAGGGGTTGGTAAATTTGACGCCATGTGCGATGTCCTTATATTGTCAAATGTGTCTTGGAGACGGGAGCTTATGAGCTAGTCGATTATGATGGAATCCCTTTGAGTGAGCCCCAAAATGGGATTTACTTAAAGAGGTACTATGCTTAAGTCATGTTTGCATGAGTGATTGTACTTTTAGTGTATCATACTCTTGTGTGATTTTTCGTTGTTTGGTTTCGACCTTCAGTTTCTTACCTTGCGTTGTGCTTGGTTTCCAGATGTCGTTGTCTTCATTACCCTACATTGGCTTCATTGATGATGCTAGTCACAGTATTCAGAACTTAGCATATGTTGCTTGGGAAATATATGCACCTACAGATGAGTTGATTAGTCTTCATGGTGTTTTCCTTGGTCATGCAACTAACAATATCGTGGAATACAGTGAAGTTATCGAATTATTGACCGACGTTGTGTCTCTTGGAATCCGTCGTCTTGTTGTGCACCTCAACTCGCAGTTAGTAGTCTTACAATTGAGTAACGTCTATTCCATTCGAAGTCCTACATTATTAAGGGTATATTTATGAATTTTCCTCTTGGAACGTCATTTTGATTACATTGAATATCAACATATTCCTAGATGTCTAAATACATTAACAGATGCACTGGCTAATTATGTGTTAGACAGACATTTGAGAAATTTATAAAATCCAATCACACTTTGTACATACAATAAGTAAGCTAGTATAAGCCTCATATATATATATATATATATATATATATATATATATATATAACGATAAAAAATTTTACAAAAAGTGTCTTTGTCCGAAGACCAAAATGTCAAAAATGGGAAGCACTTGGCTTCATATAAAAATATAGCATCAAGGATGTTGCTCGCGATAACACGCAACTTCCCGTGCTACTCGACAGAGTAGTCGACCGATGGATGCAGATACACCCATTGTATGGCGCTAATAGTGCCTCGGGATCTCATCAATGGAGGCATCTGGGACATCCACTGTCAGCCCCTCCAAGTTTTTCTCTATAGCCTCATAATCAACAGCGGCTAACCCTGCTACCTTGACTCTCTCTCCTCGCCTCTGAATGGGAGATAAACCTGGAGGTCGATGAGGTCCCACATTTTCATCGTCAAAAATATATTTTGATTAGTTGTTGGATTAAAGACATAAAAAACATTTAATATTTAAAAATTACAAAAACATTATAAAAACAAAAGTACTTACCAATGTTCCCCCATTGAAAACCTTCAAGCAGAACCATGTATGGATCACCTCGGAAGTCTAGGATGACATATGCGTATTCATCTACCATAAGCATTTGGGGTGTCAACCAATCGAAGAAAATGTCATTGTACTTTACGATAGGTCTAGTCACATGCCAAGCCATGAGGTCACACCACCTCTTCATTCTTGGATTCTGTGGGACCGGTATGCCCCACTCTACCTGTAGGCACAAGTGTGGAACCCTCTCCAGGAAGAAGGACACCAAAATTGACATGTATCTGAATTGCTTCAAGTCACCCCTCCTACACTTGGTCAACTATTTCTTCATGCTTCGAAGAACCCCATCACTCCAGTTGAAAACCCGGGGTTCCATACATTCCAGTGCATACTGGAATTCTCTCTGAAGGGTCATATGTGGAGATGTGCTCCCCACCATATCTACAATGGTGTATAGGATATTCCGTAGAGGTAAATCTCAGACATATCAGATAGCGACCTTACTGCTATGTCTCTCAGCACCTGGCACACAATGTGTGCTGATGTAATGGCTCATAGGTTCGCCACCTCCTCTACTACTTGTCAATGTGACCCGAGCCCCTCGGTGAGACAACCCGGTCAAGAAATAGATGTCCTTGATATATATCTTGAGGATGTGATCCCCCACATGGAATACTTGCTGATCTATGTCCCACATATGGAATAAGTATTCCAGCAATCTCAATTGGGCCCTAATGCCCTGGATCTTGAAAAATTTTAGCATTTTGCATTGTTGGAGGGAATTTACTGTTCTCAGGTCATTCCCGGCAAAATAATCTTCTTCCTCATGTTCCCTTTCTCTTCATTCCAACATCTTTACTGTAGAAAACTTGAAATGGAGCATAAAAGAGTCATTAGCATCTTCACCTTTCTCCTGGACACTTTCTATTGGCTGAAACATCTTAAAAACTTTTTTACTTTGCGCCCGTCGCAGGCTAGCTAGCCCGTACAGTGTGGATTCATCGCACTGTAGCCTAAAGGTCACCTGCGAGGACCCAAGGTCGTCGTAGGGCATGATATAGGGCGTCGATGACCTCCGGGTGCAAATACCCTAGAAAATGCAACCTAAAATGCTATTTCTAACCAATGGAAAGTGAAAATAAATCCATGAAAAGTTGGAGGAAGAGGAGATTACCTGTCCTGTGGAGTCTGTTCGTCAAATGGTCCACCGTGCCTTCTGCAATCTGCAGTGGAAGTTTGAGGTAAAAAGGGGGTTTTTTTAACAAATTTGGGTAGAGTAACAATGAAATGGTAAAAAGAAGTTTTTACTCATATTTATTTGTTTTTCACTTTTCCATTTCATTTTTTATATTATTTTAATGTATTTTACCTAAACCCTAGACTTATAATGGTGTCACAAGTGTTTGATTTTTCGCAGGTGAGAAATCTAGGGGTGAGATTTGAACAATGATACATCTTCTTGGGTTTGCTTTTATACATTTGTCATTTGTATAGATCCTTTTAGATTTTTTCAGGAAAAACTGTGAGCTTAGGTTTTGTTCCTTCTCATGCTCGTAAATCAATGAGAACATAACCGAGTATACTTTTGTCATCTTTTTTCGTACTCTCGATGGTAACACGAAAAACGATACCCATGGAGTATCCTTTAAGATCTTTTCATGCTCTGTAAAAATGAAAAAGATTGTCGAGTGACCTTGTTCTTTTCATGCTCATAAAAGTATTTGAAGAAAACGTTTGATGGACGATAAGTTATAACTTTTTCGGTCTCATCAAACTAATTTACGAAAAGGAACTGAGAGAGATCTCTTTAAGTGTTTTTCAGACTCTCTAAACATGAAAAACCCCTGAGTTTTCTCTATATAGACTCGTTAAACAAACATCGATAGACCCATATGGGACCAAACCACTCCTTCTTAGGGGTCGTTAAAAATACTTTGAGGGACTCGTCTGAAGGATGAGCTTACATCAACAAGAATATGTTATCCTCCTCAAGCTTGCGTAAAAATAAAGAG
>JZKD02S2373459.1:160133-202907 GCA_000966675.3 Picea glauca
CTAATTTCTCCATTAAATTTATTATTGAAATAATTTATTTTGTTTTCACTTTGAATTATAATACACTCATCACTTCACTTTATTATTTACCTTTTAAAATCTCTTAAACCACTTTAACTACTTTGACCTTTTGGGGCTTCTAGATGACATATGAGGTCCTCCAACTTCGTAAGGCCATAACTCTCAAACCGTGAGGAGTTATGTGACATTCCACATACCACCAGAAATGGAATGAAATGTACTATACATATAGAATAGTATTACCTTCAAATATAGAAAAAATCATATCATTATCAATTAAACAAACTTGGGTCCATTACCCAAACCTGGGTTCTCCAACTTCACATGGTCATAACTCTCTAACCGTGAGGAGTTATGTGACGTTCTACATACCACCGGAAATAGAATGACAAGCACTATCCATCTAGGATAGTTTCCCTGACAAATTTATTGTCCTTCGTCTCATTATTCCACAATTAAGCATGGGTTCTCTTACTCCGCAAAGCGTCTTCTCATGAGGGCTTTCACCATAAGGGGACCACTTTGGAGTTCATCCATATTTACTTCTTATCAACCATGAAAAAACAATAATGAGTCATATTTACATCAAACAATCTTTGGTCCATTACCCAAACCTTTGTGTTATGGGGATTTCTTCAAGGGTTGACATCAATGACAACCAACCTTAATCAACAGATGAGCTCCACAAACACATCATTTACTATCTTAGTCGAAACTTAGTCGGTCCTGAGCTCAAATATTCTCACGTTGAAAAGCTAGATTTGGTTGTCGTTCAAACAATCCAATGATTACGCCATTATATATTTCTTTGCAAAACTATTGTGGTTGTCGATGTCAATCCATTTCAATACATCCTTACCAGGCATATCATAGGGGGGAAATACAACAAATGGATTGTCATTTTACAATAATTCGATCTCGATTTCACTTCTGCAAAATCCAAGAAATCACTAGTCTTTGCAAAGTTAATATTTGAATTCCCACGATTGGATGAGGATGTTATTCACGTTGATTCTTTTGCGGATGAACACATTTTCCTTTTATCGTTGTCCGACCCCTGGTATGGAGACATTGTTCTCTATCTTCAAAATTTGAAGTTCACTCAGCATCTCTCGCAAGATGTCCAACGACGTATACAATACCAAGCTAAGAATTACCTTATTGTCGGCTACACTCTGTATCGTCTAGTAATAGACAATATCTTTCACCTTTTTTTAACTCACAAAGAAGTTGAGTTAGTTCTAAATGATTTCCACAGTGGGGCTTGTGGTGGTCATCTATATGGGCTTGCGACAACCCAAAAAATTTTGCGAGTCAGTTATTTTTGTTCATCTATCTTTAAAGATTGCGTTGAAGCGGTTAAGAAGTGTCACTCCTGCCAAGTATTCACTCGGAAAATACGCTTGCATCCAGCCCCTCTCCATCCATTCATTACCACTGGTCCCTTCACCAAATGGGGGGTGGACTTTATGGATTGCAACCCAACTTTCGTTGGGGGGAATCGACACATTATCGTGGTCATAGACTAATTTACTAAGTGGGTCGAGGCCATGCCTATAGTCAAATCTGACGAGGAAACTGTTGCCTTCTTCGTATTCAATCAAATTATCACCAGATTCAGAATCCTGAGTGAGATTGTCATTGATCATGGCAATCACTTTTAGAATGAAACGAAATGGAAGAGATAGAATCCAAACTGGGGTTTAAGCATGTCCATTCTTCCCCTTACTACCCCCAGGAAAATGGATAGGTAGAGGACGTAAACAAGTCTCTCAAGACCATTTTGCATAAAACTGTCAACCAAAGCAAATCTGACTGGCATATCATGTTATATCCCACATTTTGGGCATACCGAATCTCAGTCAAGATTGCCACCATATTTTCTCCTTTCTAGTTAGTACATGGTGTGGAGTCGGTCTTACCTATTGAATGTGAAATACCTTCTCTTAGATTGGCAGTTGCACTCCTACCTGACACTTTCGATCTCGACCGATGCCTCATGCACCTAGAGAGCCTTGATGAGCAGTGTTGATACACCTCTACGGCTATCGAAGCGAATAAAAGATGTGTCAAGTTACAATATCATAAGTATGTCTGTCCTCAGTTGTACACTAAGGGTGACTTGGTCCTTTTATATGATCAAGCCAAAGAACCACCGGGGGAAAGAAAGTTCAAACCCATGTGGCACGGT
Source organism: Picea glauca (assembly GCA_000966675.3). Lineage (NCBI taxonomy): Eukaryota > Viridiplantae > Streptophyta > Pinopsida > Pinales > Pinaceae > Picea > Picea glauca. Next base: position 162,346 of record JZKD02S2373459.1, read on the forward strand.
CCCTATATCATGCGACGTGTCTTGGAAAAAGGAGCCTATGAATTAGAAGATTATGAGGGGAACATGTTGGCTGAGCCCATGAATGGGCTCTACTTTAAAATATATTATGCTTGAGCCCCAAGCTTGGGCGTAACTCTTTGTATACTAATGTAATTTAGTGTATATATATATTTCCTTTATTTTTTTTCTTCAGCTTGCTTATCGAGTTTTCCCATGGTTGGCATAAGTCAACTAAGTCTTCGGTCTACTTAGGATTCACATACAGATCCAGTTGTCATACACAGAACAGGCTTCCGTCGCTTGGGTTGTTTACTGACCCGGGGGTCTACTGGTGTCTTCAGGTGGCATATGCCTAGGGCCATCCATGAATAATGTGGACAAATATAGCATTGTTATAGAAATTTTGTGTGATGCCATTTCGCATGGTATTCGCTCTTTGGAGGTTCACCTGGATTCCCGGTTAGTAGTATGTCAGTTGAATGACAGTTACTGTGTGCATGACCCTATGTTACTCCGACGATTCCTATGGGTACGCCTTTTAGAATGACAATTTGATTTTATTACTTATCATCACATACCTGGGAGTTCTAATTATGTATCCAATGCATATTAATTTTGTTTTAGATTGGCATTTGTCACATAACTAATGCAAAGAAAACTTTCTCATCAATGTACACATTGTAACATAAGTAAAGCCGAAGAACCATTTTTTTATATATTTCAAAAAATATGATGTTTATAGTACAAAATTGGGGCTAACACCCTCAATACACATATACAACCGATAATACAAATGTCATGACATCTACTCATGTGGCATCAGATGAGTGTCATGATAGCAAACTACGTCGTTTGTGAGACGCCGAAAGAGTCGCACCCAATCTCTAGGCATGCCTACCACCTGGCGTTGCATAACCTCTGGCAGATCCTCCACCTGAACCATCAAAATCTTTTGTGTCAAACGAGAAAGGTTGCCCTGCACATTTTGAAGGAATCTCTCTGCTTATCCTCCCACTACCTCATCTCCCCAGTGCCTCCGACGATGTCGTGGAATCTCATCCGGTCGTCATAGACCTATGTTTGTGTCACATACATGTCTAATTAGTACTTAAACATCATCCAAAAAATATTTTTGTTTTCCTATACAAAAATACAAAAAAATGAAATATTTAAAAAACTTTGACATACCTATGTCCCCGTAGGCAATCCTCGGTGGTAATGGTATGTCAGGGTCCCGATCCTAGGGCCTTCCACGGATAATGTGGATGAATATAGCATTGTTATAGAACTTTTGTGTGATGCCATTTCGCATGGTATTCTCTCTTTGGATGTTCACCTGGATTCCCAGTTAGTAGTATCTCAGTTGAACGACAGTTACCGTGTGCATGACCCTACGTTACTCTGACGATTCCTACGGGTACGCCTTTTAGAATGACAATTTGATTTTATTACTTATCATCACATACCTAGGAGTTCTAATTATGTATCTAATGCATAGCAAACTACGGAGTTTGTGAGACGCTGAAAGAGTCACAACCAATCTCTAGGCATGCCTACCACCTGGCGTTGCATACCCTCTGGAAGATCCTCCGCCTGAACCATTGAAATCTTTTGTGTCAAAAGAGATAGGTTGCCCTGCACATTTTGAAGGAATCTCTTTGCTTATCCTCCCACTACATCATCTCCCCTGTGCCTCTGACGATGTCGTGGAATCTCATCCGACCGTCGTAGACCTACGTCTATGTCACATACATGTCTAATTAGTACTTAAACATCATCCAAAAAATATTTTTGTTTTCCTATACAAAAATACAAAAAAATGAAATATTTAAAAAAAATTGACATACCTATGTCCCCGTAGGCAATCCTCGGTGGTAATGGCATGTCAGGGTCCCCTCTGAAGTTGATCGATGCTTAGAGGTAGTCATCCAAAGAAATGACTTGTCATCTCCACCAGTAAAATAAATCATCGGTGTAGGGTGTGGGCACCCTACCTCCCCCCTGTCATCTCATCACCTTGGTTCATCATGCCATGGTTGGATCACGAGGTCCTCACAAAATGATCTCAACTCTAGGTCCCAAACCTGGAACCCACTTGAAGAAAAAACTACACAAGATGGAAGCGACCCCAAAGTTCCTCTTACCACCCTGTTTTCATTTTGTCAACTGACTCTTCATGATAGCCAGTAGTGAGGTGCACCAGTCATACACCATGGGTCTCAAGGATTCTACGGATTAGAACATAAGTAGCCTCGATGCCTGGTGCAACGAGGTCGATCCTGTGATCTGTTTCAAAACAAGGACAACAATATTGAGGCTTAGATTGTTTATCGCTTGAATGGGGAGTTGAATCCCAACCTTGTCAGTCCTTGCAATGAAATGAGTGTATATGTATTATTCTATATTCATACCGCGCCCAGCCCCTCAGGATTTGAGGTTGACCTCCTCACCCCGACGCGACAACCCTGTCAAGAAATAAATATCCTCGACTTCAATCCTTAATGGTTTCCCATCAAGGTTAAAGCTCTCACTATCTGGATCCCAATAATCCACGAGAAAATGTAGCAATTTCACTTGGGCCCTCATCCCTTTGAGAGCCCAAAACTTATACAACCCACATATTTTCAAGGCCATTTGGGCCTCGGGATATCTTTCCATAACAACATCTACCTCCTCATGTTCCCTTTCCCTCCACTCTAGCACCATCCTGCAAGAGAAAAATCATTTTTTGAGTTAGCATTCACTAAAAAAACAATGTTTACGGACATATGCATGGGCTGCAGCGTTCACAGTCGCATATAGGGATGAGTATATGCTGGTTATATTTTATAAAGCCGCATATAATCACATCTATATGCGACCCGATGAATGGTATCACGCATACACCTAAACTTCTAATTCTCCCTAAATAACTTTAAAATTGAGACCTAAATACAAAATGTAATCCATTAAAAAGAAAGAGGAGGGGAAGAGGAATTACCTGGTCCAAACAGTCGTTGATTTCGTCACTCGTAGCTCCCACAATCATCGGTTGAAGATCAAAGGTAATTTGGTCCAAAATCCACTATTTGGGTAAAAAAGTAAAATGGTATAGTAAATTTGGTTTTTTTTACTGTTTATAGCAAATTTTTACCCACTTTGCATAGTTTCGGATAATATTTTCATCTAATGGACTAATACAATAGTGGATTGACTTGGTTTTTGTAGTTTTGTCCAAGGATTCTTGCAGTTTTCAGCATTATGTCTACTGTTCGTAAATTCAGAAAGGTATTTTCGCTACCCAACATATAGGATAGGTATCCATTCCATCATGCACACTTGCATCATCCTATAAATGTCACTCATATGCTTAGGTACGGACCCATTTTTTAGCGACACAGAACTTTCTGTCTACTACTAGAAGTGTCGTTATCAAATGGTAGAGACTTATCAAACATGGGTACCCTAGTTAGATCCTCTGCTTCATTCAGTGCCCATGCAAAGATTTTTTCCATAGGACCGGGAGTCCCTTATAGCTAATACATGACTTTATTATGGACCTCATTTCTCACTCATAAACATGTTGACCTGTACCTAGAGGACTCCCAAGCGAGTTTGAATTAAGCTCTTTTTCGACTCGTTTTCAGAAAGAGAAAATATTGCCGAGTGAACTTCTCTCTTTCACACTCATAAATTGGATTTGAAAGGACGTATATTTGGTACAAGTTTGTCCCTTTTTCAAACCAAGTAGACTAAGATTATGAAAAAGGAAATTTTTTGGCGTTAAGTTGTGATTGCATCTCATGCCCTTTCTTGTAGTATTGAACCTATTGTCGGTTCTCGCTTTGCGTTATAAACTATTTGCCTCAACATTGTTGCACCCTCAACCAAGCAGAGCCTTGTTTATATCCTTCTCAAATTGACACCTTATACCCAGGAGGGAACATTCTCCTGAGTGTCCATCTCCTGCATGCACCTCCTTGAATTGAGCATAGGTATGTTCCATTGTTGGAACTATTTTTTCTTACTTGCGACACTCATTCCCTCCTTTGTATCATAGCATTCAGTTAACTATGAAAAAAAAAAAAGACAGGCAGGAAGGGAGTATTATCTTATATTGGCAGCAGTCGTGTTGCCTTTGAATAGAGCACAAAATTTTTTAGTCCACTTGTCATCATAATTTTGGGTTTAGCATGACCTTAGGAAGCTGAGCTCATTACAGATAGTTTACTCCCCCGACTGGTTACTCTTCCAGGCCCTACGAACATTTTGATTGATGCCTCATGCATCTCATGGTTTCATCATTGAGTCTATGTTGCCAGAGTCTTCCATATGTCTCATGCTCTTATTGAAAAGATGTCTATCAACTTGTGTCGACCATTCCTCAGAACTCTTGACTTTGCATGTCAGCCATACCCTCAGTTTGTCTCAGAATCACATGATGTTGTAGTCCTATTACGCACCCTGGTCCCATTTTCCTCATTTGTAGGTATCCTTGAACCCAACAGTCGACATTTCATCATTAGTTGTTGACTGGGTGGTTTCCCTTGTGTTCGATGGAAATACATCTATTCGCACATTGGGATTCGTGCAGTGTCTTGGATTCCATTAGCCTTATTGGTGGTTTTCTCTCCTTTGTCTGCAGATTTCCTCATTGGCTGCTATTCAAAAGGTCTTTTTCATGTACTGCTTGCACCTGGAACATGTGAAAGACGCAGAAGGTTGTTACTTTGTGAACATGTTCTTCATCTGATTTCCTCCAAATCATCAAGCTCTTGCTTTGTACCTCGTACTGAATAATGAGAGATGTCTTAATGCTCTCCTTTCAGTGTATCTCCTTCCATCGAATTCAACTCATCTATTCTGGAGACGAGACCTAGAGTCCAATGAGTACCTAGATGCTTGCAGTCATTACTGGCAGGTTCTCTCGCCATCGACAGTTGGGAATACATCAATGTCTCTTGATCGATGGATTCTTCAAGTGTTCGACCCCAACTCCTTTATTCACACTTGTAAGAATGTACATGGTTCCTTGATACCTACTTTCATCATCGGTAGTTTGTCTCACATTTGTTAATGGTATATCTCAATGACCGATAGTCAAACAAAGTCTCATCATGTTCAACCTCAACTCCTTTATTCACATGATGTAGACTTGCACCTTTGGAAGATTGTGTAGAAGACTTGAAGACATTAGTTTATAGTCACATCTTTCCTGAGTTGTTCTTACCTTTTAATTGCACCAGTACATGTGTGACTTCAGTGATCATGGGAAATCATATTGTAATCCATTGTATACAGATATATTCAGATTGATTTTGAGAATGGTTTTATTGGGCCTTGTTCGTGACTATGACAGCCTTTGGCATGTAACCACATTTGTATTTTCCTATTCATGGCCATGGACAATTGTTTGGTATATTTTCACATGGATCTGCAGTGTAATTCAAATTGGCAGCCATGTATGCAAAGTCAGTACAGATTGTAATGAGCAACTAGTTCTTCCAGATGGGTCCCCATTACTCCACTTCTAGGTTTTATAATGTATTTCGGCCATCACAGATACTCCTCTGACCTCACACATTAGGGGGAATCTATTATAGCAATATTTGCCTTACCCTATGCAATCTTGCACAAAGGACCTTTTTCCATTTCCCTATGCAGACTTGAAGTCTCTTTTTGCAAATCCTAGAGCTAAAAACGTGATTTTTCCACATCTACACGCTTTGCCTATATTACAGCATGTGTATGCGCAGGTTGCACCACTACAGCCTACGTACATCGGGAAATGTGCCCAAAATTTAAAAAATGTGTCAGGTTTACATGTCAAGTCACGAGATCAATGATCCTTAGCCTTCCACATATTGGAAACGTTCTGACTCAACCCTTCAGTTCCACTTGAAGGCTATAAATGGGCCAAATCTGAGCTATGGAAAAGAGGAGAAAGAATTCAACTTTGAGAGCAAAGTTACTCTGGAGAAATTATTCACTTCACATTGAGTCTGCATCCCTTTGTCCTTTAAGTATGATCACATTGTTCAGCCCCCAAGTTCTTCCCTTATTGATTGAGAACTTCATTGTCTCTCTTATATGAGCTTGCCTTTGGTGAAGGATTGAAGTGGTGGAGGCATAGCTGGAAGGAACTTAGTGTTCCAAACCATATCGACACAGAAGTTTGTAACTCATTCACTTATGTTGATTATATCTTAATAGAAATACTCTTTTCTTGTCCAATTAATATCTCGCAAATATTTGAATTGTTATTCCATGGGCATATTTGTTATGAATGTTGATGGATTATGTTATCATATGTGCTAACATTATATATTATCACCATATGCTTGTGTTTCTTGGTTGTTGAGAACTAGTTGCAAGTATATTGCTTTGGGTCAAGGGCTCAACAATGGACTTCATGGAATGCTAGGCAAGGTAGGCCTTTTATCTTGTCCTTCTGGCATATTTATTTATATAGCATACTTGAGATTAGAGTTGATTTCTGCAGTCATTTCTATCTATTGTGGTTTACCCCTGGCCATAGAGAGATTTTCCTCATAACACTTCAATGGCCTTCTTTTGTTGAAGGGCCATCTCATATTGTGCCTACACTTGGGCTCTTTCGTCCCTCATTATGTCCAAGTATCAGTGCACTGTGTCTCCTCTATGCTTTATTTCTTGGACCAATTCTGCTTGTAAGTCATGTACTCCTTGGATGGGTAGTCTGGATATGACTACATTAAGTTGGCCTAATGCCTTTATCTATTCTTGCAATTCACTCGCTGACAACTCTAGCATAGATGCCTCAATCTGTATGGTTATATGTTCCCCTAAGAGCTATGTTAGGTTCGTTTACACGTTTTCCACTTCTATCCCCAGTCTAGTGGATGGTCCATCCCCTGACCTGTGGTATTTCACGATGCCTGCTATTTCTAGGAGGTGTTGAAGGATTCCCAATTGATCTTGGACCTTCTTTTGTTGGTCCTCATGCTTCTTTGCAGCTTCCTCCCAGAGTTCCTCTGTGGAATTATAGATATGGTACCCAACCCTATCCATATCATCATCGGTTAAAATATAAAACGGGGTTTGTCATTGCACCTTAGATTTCTACCTCACCCCACCTGTCTGTTCTAGCTCCTTATCTTTTCTTTTGAGTCTTATGTCACGAACTTTAGATTGGCTAGGAGGATTGTCTGCACCATTCGTCTGATCTTGTTCTTCCTCATTGTTGTCTTGGTATTCCTCCTCTTCTGAGGGCCCTGGATTGTCTACTGTGTTCTTCCAATCATCCACCCAATCACTGATTATTAAGTGCACATCTTCTAGTGTCAACTGGTAACTAGTTGAAAACCATTGTCACGCAAGATCCTTTTTGGCTTGCACATACATATGGTGCATGTTGGCCCTGAATCGTGTGATATCCTTGAATGTGAGGACTAATTCCTTTGGTATGTGAAGTGTGGTCTCCACTACCTTAGTAATGAGCTGCAAATAGGTATAAAAAGTGGTGTTGTTGTCATTTTTTCGTCTCTTGATTGTTGAGTGCCACAAGTTGGTATACCTAGCAGCCAAATGGTTGCAACCTGAAGCACGCATGCACTAGTAATATGCGGGCTTCTGCCACCCAACCAATGTAATGAGAAGGAGTAACCATGCATAGTGAAACTCAGTGCCCTTCTTCTGTGCCTCCTTGCAATATTGTAGAAATTGGTTAACTAGAAATGTCGCCTAGTTCATCTAAACCCCTTCCTTGCATTTTTTTGTCGTTGAAATTACTGTCACTGGCACTTCGTCTTTGCGACATTTGCGCAACAGTTTGTAGGACAAAACCTACATTGTAAACCTGACATCCTTGTCACTAATGCTCTGCACATCCAAACCCATTTTGCCTCTAAATGTGTTAAATTTCTCTTTTGTGGCTTTGGAGAGTGCTATCTCTCCCATTTTGTGGAACAATAATGAGGGGTCTTCACCTACTTTGCTCAACCCTATGATATGCACAACTAGTGAAGTATCAATAGTGACTGGGGGATCAAGCCAGAGTGTCCACCCATGAATGCAGTTGAGTAATACCTTGACATAGGCATTGATTTCCATACTTCGTCTAAAATGTGGAATCTTGAACAAGTTCAATATCCTAGCTTTCTCCAAACCCGATAGCCATTTCTGCGATTCAACTAGAATTTCTCATGTGCCTAAGGTGGTCTTTGTGCATAAATATTGATCCCTGGCCAACTCAAGGAATTTATGAGAATCAGTGATATCGTGATCCATGAACTTCAATTTGGACACCTTCTCGAGCATGTCTTCATCAATGATGATGTCGTTCAGAACTGGTGCTATTGGTCATGGGTATTTTGCATTCATTGGTACATTTGTTGGGGGTGTGTCATCCTTCCTTGCAGGTAAATAATCCCTATGAAAAACTATTGGTGGCATCGGGGCCAAAGCTTTGGATACCTCCTCGACATACACATCTGCTACAGGTCGCTTTGGTTGCTTCTTCGTTGTGTTGTATGGTCCTCCCATTCTCAATGGTGCCATTCTCTCTATATGATGGACTTGTGGACGAACTTTGTGTGCATGTGCAGGTCGCTTTAACTTGGCTTGGGTAATTTTTATTTGTTCAATCTTGCTTGCATGCAATAATGACTTAGATTTTCCTTCCCTCTCGGTGTTTTGTGCATTCGTGCCAAGTATACCTTTCTCATCCTGCCTTAACTAGCTTGTCCAATCTGGCATCGTAGTTGGTGACTTGGTAACCAAATGCTCCTTTATTGCCAAATCATCCTTATGATTTTTCTTTCATATTGTTGATATGTTCATGATTTCTAGTGGATTTTCCCATTTAAGGCTTATATGATGCATTTATGACCTATCTTGTCGATTGTTTAACTGTCGTTTATGTTTTTGAGTGCTTTTAACGGTCTCTTCGTAGCCAACTTACATAGTGGTTCTTTGCTCTTCTAGTTGTATACTTCATATTTGGGCCCATCCATATCTTGTCTTTAAACTTGGTGCAGTGTTGTCTTAGTGTGTGATTATCAGTCCAATTGCGCAAGTTTTGATACCTTGGTATTCAAACACTCTTTTTATTTTGTCCTATATCTACTTTTTATTTGTTTTCTTTCCTTTTTTCTACTTTTTTATTTGGTTTTTTCCTGTTTTTCTACTTTAATGTAGAATGGTATGTGTACATATTGAAGTGGACCCCATTAAGTAGTTCATAGACCATTTCCAATCCTTCACATTCCATAGAGGTATAATTATTTTCATATGTAGGCAGCTTCCTACTTGCACACACAATTGGATGATCGATGTCCCCTTCCCCGAGTTGTGAAAATATTGCGCCCAATGCTATGGATGGTGCATCTACATGTACATGGAAATACTTGTTCCACTCTGTAAAGATCAAAATGGGTTCAGTTACCAATTTATGTTTCAAAGTGTCCAACCCCTTTTGGCAGTCCTCATTCCATTGAAACTTGGCTTCCTTCTTCAGTAGATTTTCCATGGGTGTTGTAATCTGCGCATATCCTTTGATAAACTTCCTGTAATAACTTGTATGACCCAAATTTTCCCTTAGTTGTATGATTGATGTTGAAGGTTCCAAGCCCATAATTATTGTGATCTTGGCTAGATCAACCAATAGTCCTTATTTGCATACTACATGTCCTAGTAGAATTCCAAACAGTGCACAAAAGATACACTTCTTTAAGTTTGGTGAAATATGACATTGTCTTCATCGATCTAACATGATCTGAAGAACTTCTATATGATCCTGTAGCAAACTGAACATCGTCCAATCATCCAAGTAAAATTCTAGGAATTTATGAATGAACTCCTTGAATGCTACCACTACTACTCTAGAAAACACCGCAGGGGAATTATTCAATCCGAATGGCATAACTGTATACTGATAACTGCCCCACTCCATTGCAAAAGTGGTTTTGTGTATATTTTCCTGTGCAATTCTTATCTGATGGTATCCAGAGAATCCATCTGTAAATGAATAAGTTTCTTGACCTCATACGTTCTCCAATGCTTCATATGTGAATGGTGTCAAGAAAGGATCATGTAAGCATGCATCATTTAATTTCCTTAGATCCACACAGATCCTAATTCCTCCTATCTATGTTTCCTGCACCACCATTGGGATAATCCACTCGGAATCTTCAATTGGTTCAATGATTCTTGCGTCTAGCATCCTGTCTATTTCATCCTTGACCTTCTCCTTGTACCTCAGGTTTAGCCTGTAAGGTCTCTGTCATATTGCCTCAGCTCCATGTTTTAAGGGGATCTTCATCTCGCCTAAGTCACCTACTATCCCCTTCATCTATGATAATGTGGTTGGAAATAAATCATTATATTCGTGCAATAAGTCTGCAACCTTTTCAATTGTCTCATTGTTCCAATAATCTCCTATCTGTGAAAACTTAGGATTCTATGTTGTCCCAATGTTGACCTTCTTCATCTTGATAAGCTATGTGTATGCAATGAATGCAAGCTATGGCCCTTCTATTGCGTGTGTTCCTTATGTCTCAGGTATTTGTACATACCTGGGATCCTCGTCCTTGTATTCTTCCTTCGTTACATTATAGCATTCCAATAGCTTATGGACCGTTATCTTGGCTTTATGCGCACTGCATATGGGTACTACTTCCATCATCTCCACCTCCGAGAAGATCTTTGTGTGAATTTCCTATAGTGCTACATTTATGGAAGGAGATTTATGTTCAAATGTGAACGTGATTTCAAATCTTCAGATCAATTATTCCCAGCTTGTTGTCTCCCTGTGCATCTCCAATTCTAATTACCAATTCTTCAGGATTGTCTCTAACATGTGTATGAATCTGTGCATCCACTCTATTTCTGATACTGAGTGACAAAAGGCCCTACAAATTTCCATGTGGCCTGTCGGGTCACTCTCTCCTGTGTATTTCTGCACAATTTCTTCTTCCTCCAAACCAAAGTGTATCTACATTAGTCTTGAATTGCCTTTATGTGCGCAGCCCACCATCTAGTTGGAGTTTCCTTTAAGATGACACTTAGTGCCAGTAGTCTCTGTTGTTCGAGAACATGTAACTCAAATGATTTTATAAACATGCCAATCTCAGTTAGTCCATCATAATTGGGTGGGTGACATAGCTCCATTCCAATCCAACGCAAATATTGGTTTATCAGTGCACATCGTGTAGTTGACACTTCATGCATCCTTTGTTTCCAATTCTCTAGACCGGCTTCTAAATATGATGTGCATGAACTGATACTTCTCCAACTCAATGCACCATCCATTGTCGGATCTACATAATCCACCATACGCGCAATCAGATTGTATAAGTTGTCAATGTTCTTCCCTCTTGTTAGCTTTGTGTATCGCTATCCTTCTGATGGGTCCAAAGGTGCAGTAACTTTCAAATCCCCAACCTCGAATATCATCTCCCTCCTTTTCAAGTTAATAATTTTCTGGTTATCGAACACCCATTCCAATCCCATCAGTTTTGGATATGGTTGACTATCATCTATTATTTCAATCATTTCAAAGTCTATCATGTTGTGCAACCCATCTATGTTCACAGGTACTCTTGTTAGTCGCTCAATCAAGAATATCTTATGTCGATTCCTGAGCCTTATCTGAACAGGGGACCATACTAGCTCATGTTCTCCCATCATCTCCCATGTCTGCTTAGGTAGTATTGTTGGCCCTTAACCAAGTTTTGAGAATCCTTGGTCATGATTGACCTTTTTTGGGACTTCGATAGGATGTCGAAGGTGGAGCACAATTCGAAGTGGAGATCGTGGGATCTCAGCCCCTTGTTTAGGAATTTTTGGGTTTTGGGCTATGTAACGGGTAAGGGGATGTCGGCCCGTGGGTTTACCCATGTTTAGGCCATTTTTGTAATGTGTAAATAGAAGTCTAGGCGATGTAAGAAAGGAGAGGTTTTTGGTACCTTGCTAAGTGCTAAGTACAAATTGTAAATTCTTCGTGCATGCTATGTCGAGAACTTGCAGAGCTAAGTGCAAGTGATTGTAAGAGACTGTGGAAAGGCTTTGTGTTGTAACTCAGGGAAGGAGGATCTAGTGAAGTGTGCACAGATCTCTTGTCCTATGCAGAGTAAAATCTCATGGATCTTTGCATGTAGAAGATTCACAGAAGGCAATAAAATAGAAGAAGAGTTGGTGGATGTAGCACTAGGCTGAGAGTGAACCACATATATCTTGTGTTATGGTTGCTTTGTGCATTATGGTTGTTTCATTATTCATATGATTAATGCTTAGTGCACTTATGTATGTTAGATGAATCTAATATGATAGCTTAGTGCCTAATGATGTGAATAAGATGCTAGATATGATTTGTGTTGATATTCTTAGTGCTTGAATATATTGGATCTATGTGAATACTGCGTTGATCTGTTGTCAAGGTTATTTGCGCTATAAACTAAGGTTGAATATTAATGAACAATAACTGCTAAGTGCTTTGCTAAGGTGTTACAATCACATATTTGTGTCCCAACTAAGGTTGCAGACATCTGAGTCCTGCAACCACCCCTACCTCTATCTCGGGTGAGACTTCATCTGCTTCGCAAGTGTTGCCAAAAGGGCCAGTAGTTAGGGTTTTATTGGTGTGTTGTTGAAGCGTTGAACCCTGGGTCTGCCCCTGTGTGCCAACAAATGGTTCAGTTGTTGGGACCTGAAACTGTGATTGTTGGGAACTACAAAAAAGAGAAAGCTCTGTGCATAGATATGTTTCCCTAGTGCGCAGTATTCTACTTGACTTGTGAATCTCTGTGCTAAGAAGAGAAGTAGGATCTGAAGAAAAGAGGTAAGATATTAACTCTTTGTGCTATGATAAAGGTAAGAACAGTGAAAAGTTTTGATTGAAAAGGTAAGATAAGTGGAAATTTTTGTTTCAAAAGTATGGATCTAGGTATGTTTGATAAATTTTGTCCTAGCTTGAAAACTAGTGCATAGCTAGAAGAAAGAAGATTTGATATGAGTATATCTGATAAGAATAGTGAAAGATATGTTATTCCTATGCATAGAAAGAATGTTTGGACTAACAAATGGATGTAATACCCTAGAAAGAATTTTTTGTAGGTTAGATACTATGATTCTAGTGCGCAGTACAAGAAAGGCTAGGGATCATTTCAAAGAAAAAGAAGAATAACCCTTTGTTATAATTGCAGAAGATTGGGACATCTTGCTAAGGAATGCCCTAGTAGAAGACCTAGTTGTCTTTGTTGTAAAGATATGGATCATGAAGTTTTGGATTGCCCTAGAATGATTGTTAAGGATGAAAGAATGAATATGAGACAAGAAAACCCTGAGGAAGGTCAATAAACTTAGACCATGACAAAACCCCAGAAAGAATCAGAGAATGTATTTCTACAAATGAAAGAAACCCTGAATGATCACAGAAATATCAACTTATCAGAGATCTTCAAAGAAAAAGAATGTGTAGAAACAAGACTAGGAGACTTTGACATTGATTGTATTATGGATGAAGAAACACAGGTGAATATCATGATAGAAAGAACTTGGGAAATTTTAGGAAAGCCTGCTATGATTCCTTCATTGGGAGGAATAGGATTATTTAGAGGAAAGTTGATAACCCTATGTGGAAGACTCACCTAGATATCTATGAGTGCTCATGGAACTTTGACAGAGGAAGATTTTGAGGTTGTTAAATTTATTGAGAACAACGCCCCATTTACTATATTACTAGGAAAAACTTGGATTGAGAAGGATCATGCCAGAAGAAAAGAAGAGGAAGTCTTAGAACAGAAGAAGCAAGAATTAAAAGATTTCATGACTAGGAGGATAATGCACTTGATTGAAGAACAAGAGAACAAATCGAAGTTGTTCAGAACCAGAAACTTGGATGTCGAAGTTGAAAGAACACAAGAAGACTCACAAAAGAGTGGAGCACCTACCCCAGACAGAGAAGAATTATTACTCTCTAACCCTATGAAATAATCTCAACAATACAAAGTTACTATGCCAAAAGGAGATAGGAATCAGAATGGAAACAGGAATATCGAGAAGAAGATTACAAGGAAGACGGCTAGAAAGCTCAGTAAGAAGAGAGAAAAGATAGAAAAGTTGCAGAATGTTCCAAAGGGGACTTCACAAAAGGAAGGTTTTCAAAAACTGGAACTTCGTCAGGATATCAAAACAACACAACATGGTGAAGCAATATAGTTGTTGAAGGCATTATGATCGTTAGACCGACACCCCCGAATAGTTAGAACAATAGTTATGGCCAGAAAGCCCGCCATAAGACCATTGGGACCGTGTCGCAATGGACATAACCGCATTGATGAAGACCTCACATCCATTGGAGAGATCCGTTATATCGTTGCCTACTTATTGCATCGATTATTGCACTGAAAACACTTTTGTGAATTGTATCCAAGCCAACTCATTGCTACCACGCTGTGTTTATTGTTTTGAGCACTCATTTATCCACCTGAGTTATCTTATCTAAGCGTGCATGTTGAACGAACTTAGAGCCTTAGAGAAGTCATTTGAAGAAGTTCTCATCGATCTAATGGTCGAAAAATTAATGTCCACAGGTATTCAAGCTTCCTCGACGAGAGGAGAGCAAGCCTCTTTGTCGATTGCTCGTGGATCCAGACCATCCCGACCTGCAACTGAGAAAAGAACCAAGCATCAATATGACTTTGCAAACGCGAAGTTAATCCCGACTATACTTCCCGACTACATCCTGCCTTTGGCTAGCGTGGTGAGTCATGACTGCGTACCTCCCGAAGGGGATACGTGCAGTTAGAACATAACAGGATAAGATCGCGACATTAAAATTCAATGACTTCAACCTAGGGGACCGCAAGAACCACAGTATGCTCACTCCTCATAGATACTTGACTAGGACAAAGGGGAAGAACTCGAAAAGAATCCCCCAACCATGGACTATGAACCTCGCACAGTCCACCATCCTGAATGTGATGAAGATTCCACATTTTGGAAGGCACCAGAAGGTTAATATGTGTGTTAATCTCCTGCTATCATGTTACCATGGTGGCTATCTATGGCTATATAGACCCATCACAACCGATCCGATGTTGATCCATAGGATCATCGGATTGAGCATGCAGGGACCCGACCCACAGGACTTCTACCTAAGGAATCTTGCAGATCGTGCATTGGCACAGAGGATTAAAGACACATATGTCAATGTAGAAAAGGGGATGCGAGGCTACAAGGTAGCTTCCATCCAGAATGAGGCAGTGCACCTGGCCTGCCAGTTGATCGCAGGAAAGCTAGTGAGAAATAAAATACCTACGCAGGTCACAGGGTTCATTGTTGACCTCACCGAAAAATGTGTAAAAGGACTCCAAATGAACTGGGTGAATTACCTAGTCAACCAGCTAGAATAGGCTTGTCGTTAAGCTCGAGATCAGGGCTATGAGTTCCATTTTAGCTATTTTTTGATCCTCATAGAGTTTACTGCTTGGGAGATGCTGAAAGGTGCAACCTTCTTGAACATTAAGCCATTTGAGACACTCGCTAGGAAGTTCACCAAGCTCTCGTACTCGAGCAATATGGGAAAATAATGGCAGTCGAACACAGTATTCCACACATACTATCTCTAGATAAAGAGGGCTATTGGGGTTGTCCCTCGCATGACGCAGAACACCTTGCACCAGTTCAAACCTCTCATAAAGTTCTTCGTAGATCGACACTTTATTTATATCACTGTGCACACAGATGAGCATAAAGAAGAGCTTCAGTCATACTATAAGCTCACAAAGGAGGACCTCGAAGAGATAACTTAGGACTGGTCTACAGAGGTCCTTATCTGTTCTAACCCTACAGAAATGTTTGATCCCGAACTAATTGGCAGCTCAGAGGCCACTCACAAAGAACACAACACACCTAGAACCAGCAGAAGGAAGAACACTGAAGAGGTACAAAACCTGAGCAGTGCATCATATGAAACCGCTTCATAATCATCTAGATGAGGAGGTGATGACGAAGTAGATAGAGAAGAGACCAATGGAAAAGAAGATGAGCAGAAGTAAGGCAAAGTAACATCGCCTAGGAACCTGTTGATGAGACTGATCCCTCCTAGAAAAGAAAGGTTTCCCCCATGAAACCTACTTCCCAGAAGAATTCCAAAGCGGCCACCAAGACTAAACTGAAAACTGTACTCACACTCAATGACTTCGACTTCATCATCGTAGCCCTATTAGATGCCTCATAGGACCTCTTGCAGAACACTGAAGACAAACAAGAAGCCATGTATGATAGGATTAAGGAAGAACTCAGAGGGGTACAACAGGCCCTTTAATCCAGCCACGCAGTATACACTGTGCCCCCACCATCAGAAGAACCAGAGTTGGGGGATGAGCCTGCCCAACTCTGTAGAGCTGACGCAACCAAAGCTCACCTTCGTCGAGCGCAAGAAGAGAAAGAACAAGCTACAGTGTCCCTAAATCAAGCACAAGAGGAAATGGTAGAGCAACATTGAGTTGCACAACAGGAGAAAGATGACCTCCACACTAAGTTCGAAGAAGAGAGAGTGCAGGTCAACCAAGAGAAAGAGCAGTTGCTCGCAGAGTAGCTCGAAGTCAAAGAAGCAGTCAGCAAAGCACTTCGCTCTGTGGCAGGCTTAGAGAAAAAGGCAGAAGAACCAGTAGAGCACCAAGTAGCGTAGCTTATGGAAGCTATCCAACAGCTTCAATAGAGAATCGTAGATCTGGAGCTACGAACAGTCCCAAGTACCCTGCAGGACGTGCGAGACCAAAGAGAAGCCACTGTCTGAAGCGCAGTTGAGAGGATCAGAGCATTCACTCTGGAATGTAAACAACTTAGCAGTAGAAGTGCACAAACCTACGAGTGACTTACTGAATACCCTGAACTAAAGGCACTAGAGTCACAGCTCCAGGAGGCAAAGCAGAAAGCAGCAATAGTACAAGCACAGTTGAAGCCCCTATCAGCAATTGAGAGGATGAAGCAATCCCAAGAATAGCGCACTGCTCAACAGCAGGTCCACACCATTCAGAGAAAATTCATGGAAGTGACTTATAGGCTCCAACCAATTCAGGACGAGGCTTGCCAACTGTTCATGGAGATTGAAGGCCAAGGAGCAAAACTGGAACAAGTTATCACTGCAGCTGAAAAATGCTTAGAGGAACCTGCCAATGAATTAGTTATCCAAGAGTTAATCGAGCAGGAGGCCTTGGTGCAACAACAGGTCGAAGTAGCTCGAGCCAAGCTCGAGGCTTTTGAAGCAGAGCTACCCAGATTAGAGTGACTTGGGACGAGTCACAGGTGAGTGTTGGGGGCTTGTTGGCCCTTGACCAAGTTTTGAGAATACTTGGTCATGATTGACCTATTTTGGGACTTCGACAGGCTATCGAAGGTGGAGCGCAAGTCGAAGCGGAGATCGCGAGATCTCGGCCCCTTGTTTAGGGATTTTTGGGTTTTGGGCTATTTAACAAGTATGGGGATGTCGGCCCATGGGTTTACCCATGTTTAGGCCCTTTTTGTAATGTATAAATAGAATTCTAGGCGATGTAAGAAAGGAGAGGTTTTTGGTACCTTGCTAATTGCTAAGTACAAATTGTAAATTTTTCGTGCATGCTATGTCGAGAACTTGCAGAGCTAAGTGCAAGTGATTGTAAGAGATTGTGGAAAGGCTTTGTGTTGTAACTCGGGGAAGGAGGATATAGCGAAGTGTGCACAGATATCCTGTCCTATGCGGATTAATATCTCATGGCTCTGTGCATGTGGAAGATTGACAGAAGCCAATAAAAGAGAAGAAGAGTCGGTGGACGTAGCCCTAGGCTGGGGGTGAACCACGTATATCCTGTGTTATGGTTACTTTGTGAATTATGGTTGTTTCATTATTCATATGATTAATGCTTAGTGCACTTATGTATGTTAGATGAATCTGATATGATATCTTAGTGCCTAATGATGTGAATGAGATGCTAGATATGATTTGTGTTGATATGCTTAGTGCTTGAATATATTGGATCTATGTGAATACTGCGTTGATCTGTTGTTAGGGTTATCTACACTATAAACTAAGGCTGAATATTAATGAACTATAACTGCTAAGTGCTCTGCTAAGGTGTTACAATCACATATATGTGTCCCAGCTAAGTTTGTAGACATCTGAGTCCTGCAACCATCCCTGCCTCTACCTCGGGTGAGACTTCATCTGCTTCGCAGGTGTTTCCAAAAGGGCCGGTAGTTAGGGTTTTGTCGGTGCATTGTTGAAGCGTTGAACCTTGGGTCTGCCCCTGTGTGCCAACAAGTACATTCACATTAGATCCTAAGTCCAAAATAACATTATCCACATTGTACTCTCCAATATGTGCATTGAACCTAAATTTTTCATTGGTTCTCTTCCTACATAGTACTTGGTTTACCATTCTTTGTGCGACATGGGTGTCCCTTCCTTTTGTGCAGTGATCAATCATGTTATATAACATACTTAGCACATTTCTATCTTTCATTAGTTCTGCACAAATTCTTAAGAATTATGTTAGTGTACTTACCTATGCCCTTGAATTCTATGGCATAGCTTGATCTTCTATATGAAGCAGCGATGATGTTGATGCTCGCCCATGCAGTCCAGGTATTTCCTTTATTGCACTATGATATGTCTCTTTCACCTGCTATGGATCGAATAATGGTATAGGCCCTACTGACTTCCCCATCCACTGCTCTATCTAGTTTCCTCGAGTCACCATATCAGTGCATGTTCTAGCTCCTCCACACATAACAATTGCTACTTTTGGTCCTTCATTGCGTCTTTCGGTCTATATCATCTGCACATTCTGATTCAAATTCTAGTTTGGGTTTCCTGTGGCCTACCATTTAACAATTAGTTGGGGGTAGTCTTTTGTTGAGTGACCCAGTGCTCTACAATATATGCACGTCATACATGGATTTTGGAAATCGTGGGCCAATTGTCCAAGTTGATTACAGTTATAACAGATAATCAGTCTACATCCTCCTCTACCAAAATTCACTCTACCTTGGCCTCTACCAAATTTTCCTATGTTCCCCTGATTGAAACCTCTTTGATTGTTATACTTCACACCACCCCCCTATGTAGAGATGTTCTCTTCTTGGATCCGGTACATATCTAATGTGCACTCCCTTAGGTTGAACGTGCGACAATCCTTCTCTTCATGTCCTACCGACTTGCAAAAATTGTGAAACAAGTTCTTGGGTGTACTCTGATACTTTTGTAGAAATGGACACTCGGTGGGGTGATGGCCCCATTTCTTAAATATCTCACAGTATCCCCCCCAGGGTAGTGGATTCAATGCTCCAGTTGTCAAATACTGCGCAAATGTTGGGCATTCATCCTTGTGATGGCCCTTCGTCCTGCATTTGGTACACCAAAATTGTTCTTGTTTCTCCCTTCCTTTCATAATCTCGAACAACCAAATTTTCAATGCAGCCAACCGTGTATGAACCTATGTCATTCCTCCAATATCTCCTACCGGAGATGCTTCTAGTTTCATTGCAATCTCCAACACCTCAGGTAGCGACATAACCTTTTATGAATCAGAGGCCTTCAAATGTGTGGTAGAATTCTGGAAATAAACCAGTCTCGATGTTGTTGATCTGGAATTTGGAAATTCAATCTCCCCATCATATCCTTAAAGCGCTAATCGAAATCCCATACTGACTCTATTTGTACCTGTTTGATCTCTTTTAGCTTGGTGATGTACTGTGACTCTAACTTTGGCTTTTTGAACTCCTTTAATAGCACTTGATTTATCTCTACCAAAGTCATGGCTTGTCCTGTAGGTGTAATACTCTATAACTTCATATACCATACTAGCACATGACCTCTAAATGTTGTTGCTAACTGTGCAATATTCACGACATCATCATGTATGTTTTTCGTGGCCCAAATAGTTTCGCACACAAACAAGTGTTGTTATGGATCCTCTGCCCCACTCTCTTGAGTTCAAGAAGTCTAAGAGTATTATCTACTCCCACCATGTTGGCTTGTGTAGTCCCTCCTCTTAGTGATGTTGGTGGACTTTGATTCTGACTTTGACTCTATGCACTACTCCCACTATTCTGACTGCTACTACTATGTACTCCTCGACTAATTTTGATGGCTTTTGACAAGTCTTCAAATGTTATCTTTGATTGTGGTGACACACACGGGGTCATGGATTCAACATAGGATCCTATTTGAGTAGGACTTATTGGCTCTTCTATTACTAGATTGGAATGAAACCCCTCTTCTTCTCCTCCTATATATGGTATCTCTACGATTTGGACTAGTGTGCAAGGTTCTCTTTCCTTTAGCTCATTGTGTTTCTCTTCTCTCCCAGCCCTAGTCTTTTGCCTCTTGTACCTCCTTCCTCCACGCAACTCTCCAAAATCGTATTATTCCTCTAGTATGTTGCCTTCTTGCATCCTCAGTCCCTTCCTTCCTTGTTCATTGTTTCCCTCTCTCAGACGATCCTCATGTCACCCTCCGGCTCCCCCTATGTGTGCAAAGCCCTTTTAGTTGTCGAACTTCATTATCATCACGTGTTTTTCACATAACAACATTTTTGTCCATGTATTCAACGATTTCAAGAACCTCCCGTGCGAACCTTTGAAAAAATATATTTCTACAACATTGTATGATTGAATGCAATCTACTGCAAATTTTGTAACATAACCCCCTAGTGCACTATCTAACCAAAAATCAATTGCTTGATTAGTTGGGTTACTTATCGAATTCAGTTGTCTTACCAATTCAGGAGTCCAATTCTTCAGCGTTGTAGCACTAAACCTTCATGTTTTCTCTACCAACCTCTCTAGCCACTCAGTCATAATTTTTGGAAATTCGCCAAAGAAAATTTCATGCAGATCCGTGAAGACATACCTTTGCATCCATTACTTATCACTCATCTGAGGGTGTTAGAAAAAACAGGATCATGGAGCAACAAAATAAAACAAATGCAAAAATAAAACACAGAAGATACACAATACAATAGAGACACATATATGCGTGGTTCACCCAGTGTGGGCTATGT
Organism: Picea glauca; assembly: GCA_000966675.3. Lineage (NCBI taxonomy): Eukaryota > Viridiplantae > Streptophyta > Pinopsida > Pinales > Pinaceae > Picea > Picea glauca. The sequence continues at coordinate 183,348 of JZKD02S2373459.1, forward strand.
CCACCAGAGAAATTTCCAGGTCCTTCCTTTATTATTATCCAACAAATGAAGGGATACAACCTACAACAAACACGTTGTAACTTCCTCTTCTTTTTCTCATAGTATCCTATCTCAGAATACAATATTCACCATGATGCCTAGCCGCAATACATTTCCCTCATAAAAGAGGGTTTCCTTCTAGGGAAAAAAAACCCTAACATAACTTCTACCGTCAGATCTGCGACCTTATAATGAACTGTCCAGATTTACAATGAAATTAAAATATACATTTACAAGGAAATTTTTCCTTCGGGGGCTCGCTTGCCCCTGGACCCCATAGAGGGGGTAACCCCCCTCTGCACTCCCTCGCGTGGAGAAGTGTACATTAGTATAGGCTGTAAAGTCTTCATGGGGTATAAACACAACTAAAAACAAACACCTCTGAATCAGGAAGATAATCAGGCTCCACAACCAACAGAGGGTTCTTGTTCTCTTATCATGCAAATTCTTTTTCTTTTCGTTCCAACCAGTCTGTGATCTCCTTCTTATTCGGCCTCCAAAACATTCCATTAATCGCAATTTCCTAGTCCTGAAACCAAAACCACTTGTTGGATCTTGTTCTATTATTCGCGTGGGTTGTAAGACCCAAGGTTCAGTTTACCTATGACCAACAAACCCACCAAACACCGACCCTTTCAGCATCACCTGCTTGCGCAAATGAAGTCTCACTCAAGGTATCTATTGGGACTACAATAACCAAGTTTATGAAGTAAGGGAAAGGGAGACAAACAACTTGTTCATTCTTCCTTGTTAGTATTAATTTTTAGGATTCAGATTATTTTTCTTAACATATTCCCGATTATTACAGAGATTCTTCACAGTCATAGTTATGAATATTGTGTTATAATTAATCCATAAACTAATTCTAGTCTACAAAGCATAACCACATAATTCATAAGCATCCATAGACAAGTAGATCACACAAGACGCAATATCCTCTCTAAACTCTCTCTTTATTCATCTTTTGTTTTACCAACTGACTATTACATTCACGACTCTTGCATAATATTTCAACCTCATCGCTCAGTCTCTTGCTATTCAGCCCCTTCAAATATCCCAACCCATTACATATTTATACCCAAAATCTAGGGCTTAAATCCCTATTATATCTATCCCAAAAATAACACATTACAATGCATGGCATGGCCAACTTCAGTTAATCAATCGTTTGCTTTCTCCTACTTTCTGCTCTTTAGGCAGCTCTTTTGTTGTTCTTCTATTTCTAGGATGTCATGTTGTCATCCTTCGCACTTGATCCCTTCACTCACTTGTTTTATTCTTTTGTCTATGCATTGTCTTCCTCCTGTGTGCTTACTTTCTTCTATGCACTTTCTTCCTTCTGTGCACTTTCTTCCTTGTATGCACTTTCTTCCTTCTGTGCATTTATTTATACTTAGGTTTTTCTCGTAAATTGCATCCAAAATTGTTTGTCCAACAAGTAATTTACATGAATTTATGATTAAACATTAGAAAAAGATTGTATTTGCATTTATCTTTGAGTTGCTTTGCAAAGATGATATGCCACACAAGTTGTTGTGCAGATTGTGGTGTTGCCACAGGGGATGTTTTGGTTCCAATTTCTACAACACTCATTTTCAGTTGTTGCAATACTCATTTTCAGTTGGTGCAACTCGCCAGGGAACTATTCTGCGATGCAAGTCCACATGTTTTGCAACTCGCCTGAAGTACAATTGTTGCAACTCACCAGAGAACTATTTTGTGCTGCAACTCTTGTTGTTGCAACTTGTCTAAGGAACCTTGAGCCATCGGAACTGTGAGCCATGCTATCACATAATTTTCATTTATGGATTTATGCAACAATAATATTAGTCGAAGAAAATCAAAGATACAGAGATAATTTTGCAATTCCAAGACAAAATATTAGTTTGAGTGGTTGACCAAGAATCTTGGAATTTTTTGGCAAAAGATCTTAGAGTTTTTTATTATTTGCTAATTGTTAGCAAAATATCTTGGAATTTGTTTTTGCTAATTGTTAGCAAAAGACCTTGGAGTTATTCATTATTTGTTAATTGTTAGCTACAAACTATTCATTATTTAGAAAATTGTTGTAGCCACTATGGATTTATTAAATCCATAAGTGGGTTTATTTAGATACTCATTATTTCTAGTTTCCATTAAATTTATGCATAAAAGAGAGCACTCTCTCCATTATTCAGGGAGGACTCCTGGAGCAATGTTCAAATGACAATGAATAATTCATTAAGTTTTTATTTTGTGTTTTTTAGTTTTATAATTCCCGTAGTGTCACATTTAATTAATTAATTTAATTTATTTTCTTTGTATATTTGTGATAGATTGATTTCTTTTGATCAGTTTAATTAATTTAATTAATTCATGTTATAAGTGTTGATATAGAATAATATCAACACTTTGTTCTATGGAGGTAGAGCCCACTCCAATATAACATAGTGTTGAGTAGCTTAGATAGTTTTCTTTAATTTCCCATTGTGTGATTTAAAAAAAAAATCCACGGAAAAAAGCATAATTTTATTCATCCAAAAAGAACAAAATTACATTATGTAGGTGCCTTAAGAATGCCCCAATCATGGGTAGAGAAATCAAAAAAGAAAACCCCAAAGGGGCACAAAAACTGGCTAGTAAGCCACAAGGAAAATACAATCAACGGGAAACTGGGGAAAAAACCCCAAATAGGCCGGAAAAAAACCATATACAGGATATTCCTCCATGGAAATAAACTCAAAAATGCAATCCCAACAAACCCTAATGGTCAGATGGACTAGGTCAGAGTGGTATGAGAACACCTCACATCAACAAAACCAGATAGTAGCAACATCATTGAAGGCCACGACCAATAAAATACCAGCAAAAGTGATGACCAAAAGTTGCACGCCCTCCCCAAGGACCTCATAGTACCAAACATTTCACTCCAAAACATAGGACCTCAAATCTCTGGCCAAACCCCCACCGGATAGGAGGAAGAAAGCCATCAACAACCACCAAAAGGAGTCGGATTTGAGCATACCTCAAAGCCTGAACAAACCAACGAAACCAGAGAACCACAAAGTAGAAGATCCAAGCTCCAAGTCTCGAACCCAGATCCAAGCATCCATGAAATTTGATCTGATACATGAGATTCCAATCCAAACCAAAGAAAACACAGGCACCAAAAAAACCACAGCGGACACAGCAAGATCGATCTCCTGCAAGGCACGAGCTCTAAAGCTAATGGAGCCAGCACAACCTCGGTCACAGGAGAGACGAGGCAACACCAATGCTTGTAGCAAACACGACGAGAGAAATCTATGGTGTTTGCATCAGAATCGACGAGGGAAATATGTGGTGCTTCCAGCATACACGACGGGGGAAAACCCATGGCTCTGCGGCTAGGGTTTACCTCCGCTGCCCATTATCTGATTTAATTATGAAAGTTATTAATTATTTGTTGTGTGATTCAATTCATTTATGTTGTCAATTATTCAAGAGGGATTGTATGTATTCATACAAGCAATTGATTATTCACATGGGATTGTATTTAATAATGTGCTTAACACAATGATTGCAATTGTTGTTCGGAGTAATGACAAGGATCATCTTAGCAAGGATCGGGATTTTATTTCGAGGACTTAGTTAATTTATTTTCCAACAAGTAGTTAATCAATTTCTTTTCAGCACATGTGATTTATTTTCAACAAGCGTGGTGTGAATTTCAATTTCTTCAAGAGTAATTTAGAGTTTCAATTCTGTAATTAGTTTTAGTGCACATAGTTGGGGTTTCTTCAGAAAATAGTTGAGTCATATTCCTGATACCTGCAACTAGTGTGAATTTCATTTCTAGCACAATAGTTAACATATTTACTATTTTGCAAGTGTGACATTTACTTTCATGCCTGTGTGTTTACTTTTTTGCAAGTGTGATATTTCAATTTCTGCAAGTGTGATTTACTTTCCACAGTTTGTAGAACCTTGCCAAAACTTGTAAAGTGTCTATACTCTAGCTGCAAATGTAACATTGATACTACGACTTCATAACAAACCAATGGAAGTGTAGAATGCAACCTGCACATACAGTGCACGGTAACTCGCAAGTTCCATACGAGCCCTAGATTGATAATTAAATGCACAATCTTTTTAGTTATCTTTTTGAGAAATTAGAAAGGTAATTAAAAATATCGTCAATAGTCCACTTGATTTTCATGCTAATTTTTCTTTATCTATTATTGATGATGGTCCTAGAACTGTTAGGGAAGCAGTGAATTCATAGGATAATAAAATTTGGAAGAAGGCCATGGTTGAAGCGATGGATGCCTTGGATAAGAATGAGGCATGGGATCTAGTTGAGTTGCTAACTAGAAGAAAGGTCATTGGCAATAAATGGGTGTTTAAGAAGAAGTTGAATGCAGAAGGAAAAGTAGAGAAACACAAAGCTCGGTTAGTAGCAAAAGGTTATTCCCATATAGAGGGAATTGACTTTGGTGAAATTTTTTCTCTTGTTGCCAATTTAACTTCTATATGTGAAAACAACATTCCTACACGGGAATCTGGAAGAAGAAATCTACATGAAGCAACCAGAAGGATTTACAATGAAGGGAAAGAAAGAGTTGGTCTGTAAGCTAAAGAATTCATTACATGCTCTGAAGCAATCACCTAAGATGTTGTACTAAAAGTTTGACACATACATCCTTGGGCTGGGATTTGTGAGAAGTAGGGTTGATCACTGTGTATATTCCAAGCAGGTTGGTAATCACTTCATTTATGTAGTGTTGTATGTTGGTGACATGTTGCTGGTATGAAACAACATGGAAGTTATCAAGGAGGTGAATCACAACTATCCTCCAAATTTGACATGAAGGATCTCGGGGCTACTAACTTCATTCTAGGAATGGAGATTAAAAGAGATTGAGCAAACAAGAAACTTTGGTTGAATCAGAGAAAATATGTTGAGACAATATTATAGAGGTTTAATATGCACGAAAATAAACATGTCAAGGTTCCTATTCTTGTAGGTGTGTAACACCTTACCGTGGAATGATATTAAATAATATTTAATAATTTAAACACATGCATTAAAGGTAAACAATTTTTTTTTCTTTCATAGATAGAATATCCTACAACATATTAATAACCCTTTTACAATTTTTCCAATGTTAAATATTCCAAATCAGAGTCTAGATATATGAATCTAAATAAGAGGATGAAATAAATAAGAAGTTAACTTTATGATTAAAAAATTTAAATAGAAACATATAACAAAATATACTAAGTAACATACCTCCTCCCTAGTATGTTGAAGATGACCATTTGCAATGTAGTCCTGCCAGTAGTAGGAAGATGCTTCCAAACAATATTTTTTCTCTCGCCTAGAGTGAAATAACGAAATCCTCCCAGCCAACTAGGAGCCTAGTCGTCTTCCTAGCTCCAAGAAACCTTTCGGTTTCTTGGCCCTATGTGCCCATGACTCTAAGAACAACAAAGCACATGTGCTCTAAGAAGACTATCAAAAGAAATATACCTTCCAAGAATTTTCCAATCTCTCAACATACTCCAATCTCTCAACCTCCTCTCTTATTTATCAAGTTTCCATACCCCCTCCCCCAAGTCTCCTCAACCACCCTCATTATTATCCATCAACCTCTCTTATCTAGATTTTTGAGAAAAGTTAAAATAAAACTAAAATATAAATGACTTGCATAGTTAACAGTAAATAAAATGCAAAGTCTTTCTTCTCATGCTAGCTTATAAATGCAATTTGACAATTTTCCCCAAAATGTACATGACAACCCACCATACTCATTTAATTCACCATACCAACCATCAATCAAAGTCAAAGAAGGTATTTAATGCTACTAGATGTTTTTGTATGCAATATAATTTACATTGTCATTAAACCATTCAATCAAATGCTTAATAATCTATTTTAATAATTAATACATTAATTAATTGTATTATTGTACATGTGTAGGGTATGTGTGCATAGTGATCAGACACATATCTTGCGCATGCGCTAACGATAATCAATCACTACCTCTAGTGCATAGATCATATATGCTCACACCAAGGCATGCAAGACAACAAATGCATCATTCAGTAACTTTAACTAACAAAACTACAATAATTCATCCATAATTGATCATTACACTTAAAATATAAAAAGGGAATAAAAATGAGTGTTTTGGAACCAAGTGACAAAACAAGAGTGGGACATCTAACTCCCAAGAAATATTCTCAACTAACATTGAATCATCCTTCCTTCCTAACCTACTTCCATCTTCCATCCTACCTTTTCCTCTGCTAGACTAAGTTGAAGCATCAACTATATTGACCTAACTCCAGATAGAACCTGTAAGTGGAAGTGTCATACATCTCGACCAAGATTCTCCAGCAGGCAACTAGCGATCGCCATCACATGTCTAGGGGAGCGTGACTTGACACAGCCCTCCCACGACTCTAGGATTCAAAGGATACATGGTGGTAAATACCTCCACTCCTCCTCATAGAACTAGAGTCAATACCCTACATCAAGCCATACTATGCAACTACTATTCTTAGAGTGACATCATCAAACAACCACTCTGGGAAAGTTGTGTGTCTTGTCAAAAAACACACCAAAGATCATAGCAATATTTTGAATCATAAATTAAATAATAAGTGAAATTTATAGCATGCATTATTTGCTTGATGTCTACAACATCCAAGTTACCTTAGCACTATAGTTAGTTGGCTATCACATAGCTCATCAACATGTAGATTAGTTCACCGATAACTCATTTCCATGCATATACATCATGATTTCGTATAAGGATCCATATATATATTGATGTTCAATTAAGAAATGTATGTTTATTTTTATCATGCCTTGCATATGTTATTCATTCACAATACAACCTGAACTGGTATCCATGTACCAATTTCCAGATTTTAATTTGCATGTTAAAACAAATCAAAGAGCTATCATCGTCATGAACATATACAATAAAAATAATATCATGCAACACATAAATAAGTTCAAATGTACACATCTCAAATATCAATCTCAATCTAATTGAGCCCAAACAAATGTTAAGCATTGAATTACTAAGATGAGTAAACAACAATGTTCTAATTGCCTAAGGCCCAGATATGGGGTGTTACATACATCCACCCTTCAAGAAACTTCGTCCTAAAGTTAAGGTTAAAATGCAAGGTAATCATAATGCATGGTCTTTACTTCTCCTTAAGGTTAACTCTTGAATAATCATTACTTGGTCAATACTTTGATCGTACTATCATAAGGTCATTGCAAAGCTACTACTATGTTACCAATAAGGGGGAGACCCTTCAATATAAATTTGATTTCCTACCGTGTTCTTTGTAAGAGTCATAATTTATTAACCAAGTCTTTTATGATACTCATTACAGTTCCAACTTAATGATAAAATTTCAATTAACTATCATATACTATAAAAACAAAATTGTATAAAGAATTCAATTTAAGAGTTTTGTATTCCTTTCATTATATCAAAATATTAAGTTATACATCTCAATAATGATTTAGTTTATCTAGAATTATATCAATCTTCAACCAAATTATAATATAATAGGTTGTTATTATTTTTTTGTACCATGTGTAGGGTTATGGTCTTTACAAAATAAGCAAACATTTATGGCACAACTACTAAGTGTCTTCCCTGATAGCAAATCGTGTGCTATACTAGTCTCATTGGACCTTCACTTGATTAAAAAACATGTTGAGTCTTTTAGATATTAAATGAGACTACCCATATTCAATGAGCATCTTATTGTATCATGACTCTATTTTATTACCACTTGTAACTTAATTAATTAGAAGACACACTTCTCTTATAGATTTTTTTTTCTTCCTAAGTTCCATATTTAAAGTATAGTTTACTAGTTTGACAACCAATTAGATTTGTATTTCATTATTGGTTCTTTACTTAAGTGAATCTTATTCAATTTGATACAAAATACATTAAGCCAAGCATACAATTCCACCTGGAATATCTTGATAATTATAACCAATTATCACTGACTCGATTATCACTCTAACCTCAATGATACAATACATACACCATCACAAAGTTCCCTTACTTAGGAACATTGACTAAGATACTACTAAATGATTGTCATGTGATCTCATCACTTTGTAGTTTGGTCATTATCCTCAATCTCACTTTCTTCTTAAGTCATACAAATTAAATCTTAACCAAGTTAAATGTTTACTATAGGATTATTTTCATCAAAGTAAAGGAAAATAATGCTTTACATCAACAATTTACTATTAGAAACGTGTCTATATGTAATGAACACTGTGTGTACCATGATTTAGTGAGTATCCCCAAAACAATATGAATTTCCTACTAGGATCCATTTCACAATATACAATTACTTGTGTTTAAGACCTTCTTTTCTCACAATTGCTCTTTATACGTCTCAACTTTATGTCCTTTATACCTACTTGCTATTTACCAACTTTGGCTTCTATTCCTTTTGGGTTACATCACTTTCACTCATCAAGATCCTTCCTCCTCTATGAAATAAGTTCAGTAGTGGGATGAACATTCATTGTTTATCATTCAACTTGTAAATTGGTTTCCATTAAGTGATAGGTAAATTTCCCTTTAACTGAACATCATAAATGTTATGTTGAGTATGCATTTCTCCTTGTAGAATGTTGGATTTTACTACAACATCATCTTCACATGCAGTGGTGGTAGATAGTAATTCTTTTAGTCGCTTTCACCCACTACCATCATCTCTTAGTAATAAATTCAATTTGACTTAACAAATCAATGCATAATTGAGCATACCTTGGATCAATATCGCATCAACTATTAACAATTTATCCAAATACCATATCACAAACCATCATGTAATACAACATATCATCACAATATTTCCATTGACATTCTAAACTCAAATTCCTTATTCATAACATAGGCCCTCTTATGTTCTCCCTTAGGCTTTTCATTATCAAATCTATGATATCATCATTTCTTCCTTTTATCTCAACTTACACCTCAATGATATTACTATATCTTATTATATTATATATCATTGCCACTTAATTATCTTATCTTATATATTTTATATTATTATGTTTATTCTATACTCATTTTGATTTATACAAAATAAATTTATGACATCCTTTTTATAAAGTTCTACCACCCTTTTATATATATATATATATATATATATAACAACACACAAATGATAGTACTTCCTTACCTTAAAGTTAATGAAATATATGTGTTTTTACTATATTTAGGAATATATTTAATTGATAATAAATTTTAATGTTGGGATGTGTATGTCATTCAAGGAGTTAGGTGTAGAAATTTTGAGAGATTTTGTCGGTGTTTATCTTCCCTACTTCAATAAATTTTGTAAAGACGAAATTGAGAGAGATGTGTAGTGCAAACTTGTTACAAACAAAAAGCAGTCTACATTATTGAAGTAATGAGAAGCGACAATGCAAAGATAAAATACAACATGTAATCGTGAAGTGACAATGTAGAGACATTATACGGTACGTAAGCATAGATGGACTTAAACAACGAAGAAGAGCATGTGGACGACTGACAAACTGCCTTCTAACCATGTCATATCTATCAACATGCTATTGCCTTCACACATATAATTTTCTTGAGTTTTCTGATCAATATACTCCATCGTTCTCCATCCAAATCTGATTTCATGTCCATTGACTTTGCATGTTGTGGGCATTTTTCTTGTGTATGTGCAGAATTGGCCAGTCCCTTTCACCTCCATTTCCACCTAGCACTCCTTGAACCTCCCTCCACTATTGTACATGTTCAGTAGGCCAATCGGTGCAACCCTTCAAGCTGTGCACTGGAACAATGGTGAAGATCTCAACACGTCTTTGGGCATGTAGACATATATTCAACTCTCTCATCTCTTATAAGGGTTCATAATTTACAAAAATGATTAGCGTTTGGGATTAATTCTCCATTGTTTCGCAAATGTTTTAACTTATATATGATCTTAAGATCTACCTTTAACAAATTGATGCAAGTACTTATGGAATGTCTTAACAATTAGGCCAAAAAACTTCTTCTTTTTTTTGTTCTCTTGGCAATGTCGCTTTAATGTGATGATATGTGCTTGGATGTTAAACGAATGACAACAATGGGCATGTAAAAACACTTCGATCAAGTAACACACATCTTAAACAAATTCGAGGGATAATATTTCTTTGTTGGTGCATCTCCTTCGGCACTAGAACTCTCTAAACATTCCACTTAATTGAGTGTATGCATAGTGCTAAATATCTTTACTAATTATTGTTAATGTTCTTAAGTTTGTGGATCATTATTTTTTAGGGTTATAATCTCTCCAAATACTCACATTATGGCAGTGATTAATGTGCTCTAAAATGATGATAATTTTGTGATTATTGGATGGTTCCTCAACGTTACAAGCAATTGGGACATACTTTAGAACTGTGTTGTCATAAATGTCATCATTGACAACAATAAGCAAGGTTTCATTTCGGTTTTTGTGGTTTGATATCTCACTTAACAAGTTGCACGCCTAGGAATAAATTTAAAATCTCACCTTGTTGTCCCTAAAACAAAGTTCTCATTGTTGTGTCACCCTGGTGGTTTTCTACTTTCCATGCACATAACAACACTTAAGATCTCTCTAAAACAGTGGAATTATTTCTTCTGAAATTTAAGTTAATAGTATCATGGTGTCATTATTTGAGCTTAAATTATGATAACAACAACATTTAAATCATCATATGGTGACATGTTTTAACTTACAAGGTTCTAAAATCACAAATCCATCCACTCGTTCTCATTCATGATTCTAAGTGATTATTGGATACAATTCATTAAACAAGTGAAATATATGATATACAAGTGAAGCAATATTCGAGGGAAGATGTACCATAATGCATATTTGAATGTCTCAAGCAAGTGTGCTTTAAATGCATCAAAAACCCTCTAAACTAAATTCTATGTCATTTGAGATTAAGTGTCAAGAATAACAAGTTTATTGTTGTTTCAAAGTTGCATCATCTCAAGTGGGGACGACTTTTTATGTAACTAATGATATCGTAAATAGAAGATAACAAATGGTCACTTCTTATGGAAGGGACACTACCCATCATAATCCTATGGATATATGGAAATATGTCATATTGTTTTTTCTTTAATTATAGATCCATAATTAAGTTAATATGAGTAAAAATTTTTTTACCTATCATAGGTCTATTGACGATTACACTTGATTGGATGACATGGGGAATATCGGATGAACGGGCTACCAAGTGTTTGTTAAAATTTTCAACAACTGCCCTGGGAGAATTGCTATAGAGATTTCGTATAACTAGAGCAACATTTGGTGGGTACATTGAATTCCATCACCGGACATGAATGGGATCAACATCAAAGTGTTTAGACATACACCGGACATGAATGGGATCAGCATCAAAGTGTTTATACATACTCTGAGGGTGGTTGAGACATTTGGATATAGACAACGGGGCATAGTACTTTTTATTGTTGTGACATAGAAAAGGAGAAGACAACGTTGAGAAATATGAACCATCTTTCTGGCAAGCAACTATCAAAGCACTTATAGAGTCAAGAATGAAGAAGATATATTTCCCGATGCCTCTCAAATCAATAGAAGCCAGAGTACCCAAAATGAGAAATGATTCACCATATTATATTATGTGCCTAGGAAGAAATATCATTCTCCATATGAGCAAGTAGAGTGTGCGTAGATAGAAAACTAGATAGATCACCTATTGATTGGACAACATTAAGACTTGGAACTGGAAAAGCAGGTCGAGACCTTGAACCTAAAAATGTGTCAATCGGGATAACATTATGTTTTCTTAGTGATTTTACCTCAGCCATAGCTAGTACGAGACCTATGCAAGTGGAGATAGGGCTCATATGTTCAAGACATTGGAAGATTTTTTTTTAAGAGTTAATAGAAAATATCCAAGCTATTGAGTTCAATGGTTGTCTTCCTCAAAGTTTAATAGAACATATGGTGTCATACTCTATTGGAGATTTCACTCATCATTATTTCATCTATAATTTGTGTAGCTTGTGGAATTTTACGAGATCCATTATTAACTGTCATGACCATATTTACCATACTTACAATATTTGTGTCCTACAAGGGCCAATGGGAATTCTACTTGAACTTTATTACAAGATGATGAGTTGACGCTAGAAGATATTGTGAATAAATCACTCAAAAATAAAAACGGTAAAATGTAGCAATTTGTGGCTAAGTGGGATTTGGGAAATCTGCTCTGCTATATATAATTCTTAAAGAAATCTAAAATTTTCAAGAGATGTAAGTTGACCATAAAATTTTCTTGAGCATCACTAACAGAGAATCCCAAACATGTTCCCACTTCCCTTTGAAGGATATGTGTGCATCCTTCTATTTTCATTACAATACAATTAAGTAATCTTGTTTTTTTTTTTTTAACTCCTTGTTGTTGCACATCATTAACACGATATGGCCCTTAAGGTCCTAGTTTTCAATCACTAGCTCTGATACCAAATGTAACACTTCACCATGGAATGATATTAAATAATATTTGACAATTTAAGCACATGCATTAAGGGTAAACAAAATTTTCTGCTTTCATAGATAGAATATTCTACAACATATTAATAACCCTTTTACAATTTTTCCAATGTTAAATATTCTAAATCAATATCTAAATATAGAAATCTAAATAAGAGGATGAGATAAATAAGAAGTTAACTTTACGATTAAAGTATTTAAATAGAAACATATAACAAAATATACTAAGTAAAATACCTCCTCCCTAGTATGTTGAAGATGATCATTTGCAATGTAGTTTTGTCAATAGTAGGAAGATGCTTCCAAAAAATCTTTCTCCACTTGCCTAGAGTGAAACAACGGAATCCTCCCAACCAACTAGGAGCCTAGCCGGCTTCCTAGCTCCAAGAAACCACCTTTCGGTTTCTTGGCCCTCCGTGCCCAAGACTCCAAGAACAACAAAGCACATATGCTCTAAGAAGACTACCACAAGAAATATATCTTCCAAGAGTTTTCCAATCTCTCAACATACTCCAACCTCATCTCATATTTATCAAGTTTCCATACCCCCTCAACCACCCTCATCATTAACCATCAACCTCTCTTATCTAGATTTTTAGGAAAAATTAAAATAAAACTAAAATATAAATAACTTGCATAGTTAACAATAAATAAAATGCAAAGTCTTTCTTCTCATGCTAGCTTATAAATGCAATTTGACAATTTTCCCCAAAATGTACATGACAACCTACCATACTCATTTAATTCATCATACCAACCATCAATCAAAGTCAAAGAAGGTATTTAATGCTACTAGATATTTTTGTATGCAATATAATTTACATTGCCATTAAACCATTCAATCAAATACTTAATAATCTATTTTAATAATTAATACATTAATTAATTGTACTAGTATACATGTGTAGGGTATGTGTGTGTAGTTAGTGGACACATATCCTACGCATGTGCTAACAATAATCAATCACTACCTCTAGTGCATAGTTCCTATATGCTCACACCAAGGCATGCAGGACAACAAATGCATCATTCAGTAACTTTAACTAACAAAACTATAATAATTCATCCATAATTGATCATTACACTTCAAATATAAAAAGGGAATAAAAATGAGTGTTTTGGAACCAAGTGAGAAAACGAGAGTGGGACATCTAATTCCCAAGCAATATTCTCAACTAACATTGAATCATCCTTCCTTCCTAACCTATTTCCATCTTCCATCCTATCATTTCCTCTGCTAGAATAAGCTGGAGCGTCAACTATATTGACCTAACTCTAGATAGAAACCGTAAGTGAAAGTGTCATACATCTCGACCAAGCTTCCCCAGCAGACAACTAGCAGTCACCATCACGCGTCTAGGGGAGTGTGACTTCACACAACCCTCCCACGACTCTAGGTATAAGAGGATACATGGTGGGTAATACCTCCGCCACTCCTCGTAGAACTAGGGTCAATACCCTACATCAAGCCATATTGTGCAACTATTATTCTTAGAGTCACATCATCAAACAACCACTATGGGCAAGTTGTGTGTCCTATCAAAAAACACACCAAAGATCATAGCAATATTTTGAATCATAAATTAAATAATAAGTGAAATTTATAGCATACGCTATCTTCTTGATGTCTATGACATCCAACTTACCTTAGCACCACAATCGTTTAGCTATCACATAGCTCATCAACATGTAGGTTAGTTCACTAATAACTCATATCCATGCATAAACATCATAATTTCATATAAGGATCCATATATGAACTGATGTTCAATTAAGAAATGTATGTTTATTTTTATAATGCATTGCATATGTTATGCATTCACAATACAACTTGAATTGGTATCCATGTACCAAATTCCACATTTTAATTTGCATGTTAAAACAAATCAAAGAGCTATCATCATCATGAACATATACAATAAAAATAATAGCATGCAACACATAAGTAAGTTCAGATGTAGACATCTTAAGTATCAATCTCAATCTAATTGATCCCAAACACACACTAATCATTGAGTTACTAAGATGAGTAAACAACAATGTTCTAATTGCCTAAGGCCCGGATATGGGGCGTTACAGGTGTAAAGTTATCTGCAAATCAGTGTCCCAAGACATAGGAAGAGGTAGAGGGCATGTCCCATGTTCCATATGCTAGTGCAGTTGGCATCTTGATGTTGTTGATGTTTGGACAACATCGAGAAGACATTCTCCTAGATTAATAATTAATAATATAATTATTGATTATTAAATAATATATATATATATATATATAATAAGTAATAATAATCATAAATAGTTATTTATTATCCAAGGGATGCATCCTTTCATGGATGGTCACCATATGTTATCTATATATGGAACACTCATCATTGTAATAATATATCGATTATATATCATCTCGTATTATCTCATATGAAAAATCAACATGGTATGAGAGCAGGACTGGGCTAAATCCCTCACAGGAGGGCCCAGGATCTTGAAAGAAGTTGTTTCTTGTTTTAGCTGTGTGAACTCTCTTGTGGTTATGGTTGTTTGCACCACAAAATCCTAGCGGATCTAGGAAAGGAGAATACAAGAAAACACAAAATCCCTGAAAGATTCAAACTAGGAGCATAGTTGGTACAAGATGAGGAGGAGGCCAATGAAATTCTTTTAGGTCTGAGGATCATTTCTTCAGGCTTGACTTCTCTTCTTCAACTTGGGTCCTCAGTCGCATCATAACATGATAAGGTTTCATAATTTTTTGCTCGATTTCTTTGAGCCTGCCATGCATCTCCTTAAGCGTGTAGTCGATCAGGGCGAAGTTAGCACTCATACGATTGGCGATATCATCGATCTTGCTTTTGATTCAATTGAGATGAGAGAGAGGATCAGGTTCTAAACAAGAGGTTTTCATGTTGCTACTTCCACTCATGATTGAACGCTCTGAAATAACATAATGGACAATGTGAGAGGTTGTGGAGGAGGAAAAACGGACAATGAGGAATTTAGCTGGATTTTCGCAAATCAATAGGCACATTACTATGACCAACCTAATACTGAAAGGCCAAATTTAGAGTATATAGAGTGACATGAGATGCATTCGTAGAGTTCATGTACGAATGGGATGAGTCGTTTGTTTTTTTCCCAGAAGATTAAGCTTCAAGGAATGGAACGATTGGTGTTGCCAATTCATTCTTTTCGTAGTCGGGAAGATCCCCCCCCCCCAACTGATTCATGATACTACTGATTGAGATAGCCATGAAGGTGAATGATAAAATCGTAATTACGATATCTCTCTTTGTTTCCATGTGGGTTAACCTTAATTTTTTATTTTATGTTAAGAGTACTTCACATGATGTATTACAACCAAAACAATGTTTGAGAGATTGACAATGCTTCCACGTCCTCTTCGGATTGGTAAATTCAAATTAACTATGTACTAAGATTGAGAGCAAGTAATCGGGGTTGGGGAGATTTAATGTATCAGTGTTGATATGACGTTGAATTTAGAATAAAAACACTGTTACGAAAGTAGATTTTCTATGTAATGAGTGCATGAGCAAATTGAAATCATCAAAGTTAAGAAGCACCAAAGATGAGCAAGACTATACATTACAAATCCCAACCTTTACTATAAAAGGTTGATGGTGATGAATCTTTGATTATAGTACTATATGTTGATTATGTGTTCCTTACTGGGGCAGGACACTTGATAGCTTGGTGCAGAGAGGAGTCATGGAGCTCCAATACATATCCACGAATGAGCAGATAATGGACATTCTCACCAAGTCGTTGTCTAGAGTGAAGTATGATTACTTCAGAGACAAGCTTGGCATGTTGCAGAATGTCCACCCTTATTATGAGGGAGGTGTGGTGTTTCTCTCCATTCATCTAATCCCTCTGGCTAAGGATTTCCCTAATCAGTCATGTGAGGTGACTGAGAGAGTAATGCACAGTCGGGTACAAGTCTTTCCTATGCCATGTGAGGTGCCTAGGTGTGAATAAGACTTGCATCTTAGCCTTTCCAATTCCATGTGAGGTGGCTAGCTATGAAAGTGGATATGGTTGTATTCTTTCCTATGCCATGTGAGGTGGATAGGTGTGAATAAGACTATTGGGAGAGGAGAAACTTCACAGCGTAGTCGTCATACTATGGCAGTGGTTGTGTACCACTGGACAGTAGTTGTGTACTACTATGACATGACAACAATTGTGTATTGTTAGACAACATTGCAATAGTTGTGTGCTACTAGTTGATTGCAACATAGTCATAAAGACTATGGCAGATGATTTAAGCTTTTGATAGCATGGTAGTAGCAGTATGCTACTAGTTGATTGCAGAGTAGTTAGTGGATTACTAGATGAAGGAACCAAGACACTGGTTTCACGAGGAAACCTCGATATGTCTTGGGAGACATTGGTTCCATGAGGGAACCTCGATGTGTCCTAAAGATGTTTGAGGCAGGGATCAAGAGGGAGTACACTGTTCCTCACAACCCTCAACAGAATGGGGTCGCAGAGAGGAAGAACAGATATATTGTTGAGGCAATCAAGGTGATGATTCATGATCATCATTTACCTATGTTTATGTGGGCAGAGGCATCCATGATTGCAGTGTATGTTCAGAATAGAAGTCCTCATAAGACTTTGAGGAACATGACTCCCGAGGAGGCCTTCACTGGAGTGAAGCCTGAGGTTGGACACTTTAGGATATTTGGGTGTCTAGTATACATTCATGTACCCAAGGAGAAAAGGACCAAGCTAGACCCTTCAGGCAGAAAGGGTACATTTGTGGAGTACAATGAGTCTTCGAAGGCATACCATATCTACATCCCTGGTCGGAGACAAATTGAGGTGAGAAGAGATGTTACCTTTGAGGAGGAGGTAGCCTTCAAGAAATCTAGAGGATCTCACATGGAGATTGATAGTGAGAGACAAGAATATATGGTACCTTCTGAGATATAAAGAGACCTCAGAGATATTCATGATATGTCATAGCTATGAGCCACATCATTGATTCTGAGCCTTCCTATTATGAGGAGGCATCTAGTCAGCCAGATGGAGAGATGCCATGATGGATGAGTATCAGTCCATCATGAAGAATGATGTGTGGGACATTTTTTTGAGACCTGAGGGGAAGTCTGTAGTGACTTCTAAGTGGATCTATAAGAGAAAACACACAACCGATGGGAGCATTGTGAATCACAAAGTGAGATTTGTTGCTAAAGGATTCTCTCAGGAGGAGGGAATAGATTATGAGGAGATAGTTGCTCTTGTTGCTTGATACACTTCTATCTGGACGATTATTGCCCTTGCAACATCCATGGGTTCAAGACTACATCATATGGATGTGAAGACAACCTATCTCAATGGAGAGATTGAGGAAGAAGTATACATCGATCAACCATATGGTTTTGTGATACATGAGAAGGAGTCTCATGTGTGCAGTTTGAAGAAGGCCTTGTATGGACTTAAGCATGCACCTTGAGCTTAGTATGCGAGGATTGATGGGCACCTAGGCTTCAACAAAAGTGTTGTTGATCCCAACTTGTACTACAAGACTGTTAATGGTGAGTCCCTAATTTTTGGTCCTCTACGTTGATGATTTATTCCTCATCGATACAGAGAGCCTTATTGTTGAATGCAAGTATGCATTGGCCTTTGAGTTTGAGATGAAGGACATTGGTATGATGCACTACTTCTTGGGACTAGAGGTGATCCAGATTTATGCAGGAATGGAATGTAAGAAGCAAATAACAGAGTGTGCACAATAGTATTGCAGAGAACACAGTGATACAGTAAACACACACTTCTATTAATTAATGAAATAGAGAAACTGTAAAGTTGTTGAACAATACATAGCTAGAATGGTGGTAGCATATCCTTGATAAGAGATGTGGCAGCTACGCTCATCCGTGACCAAGCTCATTACAAAAAGAGGCCGAAGGGCCTTATTTATCAAAAGTAGGAAGGTAGAAACCAAAAACCTAACCCTAGAAGATGAAACGCCAAAAGTCAAGTGAGCCCTGTTCGGGTAAGTTAGTCCATCAACTTCCCGGAGTCATAACTATTGCATACGATCTTCGTTTAGGGCGCACGATAGCTCGTTGGAAAGATATATCCGAGGCCTACAATGCTCGAGACAAAATAGCATCGTAGATGCTTTTTGTGAGAGCAACATACCCAAAAAAACATCATTTAGGGCCTCAAAATGGACCCGAAAGTTTAGGACCCGAAAAAACTGCTAAAAATAGTAAATTACCAGAAATGCCAGAAAATTGTTTTGAGCCAGATGGAAAGGTGGGCGGCCACTGATACCCATATGGATCATTCCTCCCCCCTTAAGAAGTAATGGTCCCCATTGCGTCAAGTGCCGGGATAAGATGGGGGAATTTCAGCTAAATTTGGCTCCAAGTGAGCCACTTGCCCTGATGCAGGAACTGCCTAGCCTTCACGACTCGATAGAGCTGGACACATTGCTGGCGAGTGCCCTTGACCTGTGAATCCATGATCTGATCAACTGTTTCCTTCTCCAAACAGTCAGTGTTGAGTTCTGTTGGTGCCAACTGCTCGGCCGCTTCTGAGGTGTCCAACAATGGTGGAAAATAGGGGCGAAGGAGCTCAACATTGAATACAGGGTGCAAGCCAAGAAATGGAGGGATGCTTAATTCAAAAGCATTATCCCCGATAGCCTTGGTGATAGTATACGGCCCATAATGAAGTGGGCATATCTTGCGACGAGGTCTCGCGAGTCTTTCTTTCTGCAAATGCAACCAAACCTTATCACCCACCTGGTATGTGTGTGGCACCCGATGCTGGTCATGACGCTGCTTGTACTTGGCATTAGATTTTTCTAGAATGTCATAGACTTGTTGGCGAATGTGTTGGATCTGTTCCACAAATTTGGTGGCTTTCTCAACCTCAGTCTGAGCCCGACAAGATGTTGCCTGTGTGGAGGCAATGGGCAGAGCTACATCGATG
>JZKD02S2373459.1:204190-215878 GCA_000966675.3 Picea glauca
GGTCATTTTGCAATTTCCCTTGTGTTTGCACAAACTGCAAGGGCTTGTGGTCAGTGTGAATAACCGTCTCTTTGCCTAAGATGTAATGCTTCCATTGTCGGCAAGCTTGGACAATAGAGTACATTTCCTTGTCATAGGTGGGGTACTTTCGAAATGTATCTAAAAGTGTCTCACTGTGATATGCCACTGGATGGCCATGTTGAGTGAGGATTGCACCAACAACATAATCTGAAGCATCTGTCTCAATTTCAAAAGGTTGTTGCAGATCTGGGAGAGTAAGGACGGGTGCTGAACATAAGCGCTGCTTAAGTTCCTCAAATGCTTGTTGCTGAGTAGGGGTCCAAAAGAATTTGGCTTTAGCCCCACCTTTGGTCACGTTGCTAAGGGCCCAAGCAATGTTAGAGAACCCCAACACGAACCTGCAATAAAAGTTGGCCAACCCTAGGAAGCTACGGAGCTCTATAATGGTCCTTGGGGTCGGCCAGTCGCGAATGACTTGGATCTTGGCCGGATCCACATGCACACCTTGTTCATTCACAATGTATCCCAAATACTAAATTTCCTTCATCCCGAATGAGCATTTTTCAAGATTGGCATATAACTTGTGTTGTCGTAGGGTGCGAAGGAATTCCTCAATATGTTGTAAGTGGTCTTCCCACGTTCTGTCGAAGATGAGGATATCATCGAGATAGACGACCACAAAAGAATTGGTGAATGGTCGCAGTATATCATCCATCATCTTCATGAAGGTTGTTGGAGCGTTAGTTAAGCCGAAAGGCATGACCAACCACTAGAAAAGGCCTTCCTGAGACTTGAAGGCAGTCTTCTAGACATCAGTTGCCTCAATTGGGACCTGGTGATAACCAGACTTCAAATCAATCTTGCTGAAATACTTGGCACCCTTTAGTTGATCAAGGAGATCATTGATCTGGGGGATAGGATACCAATTCTGGACTGTGATTTTGTTTAAAGCTCTGTAATCAATACAAAGTCGCCAAGTCCCGTCCTTTTTCTGTACTAGCACAATCGGGCTCCCACAAGGTGAGGAGCTTGGTCGAATATGCCCCTTTTGGAGTAATTCCTCGATCTGGTGCTTGATCTATTCGTTTTCCATGAGGGAACATCTGTAAACTGGCCCATTCGGCACAGGTGCCCCGGGTCTCAAGTCAATGGAATGCTTGACCTAACAATGGAGTGGCACTCCAGCAGGGGAAGTGAAGATGTCCTGGTATGATTCCATGATCTTGTCTACTTGTCTGTGTTGTGCAAAGTGACCCTCTATAGAGGCAGTAGATGTGGCCGCGGTCTTTCGTTTCCTTTCTGGACGAATCATTAGGAGGATGAATTTGTCGGTCTGGGAAATCACCTTCTTGCACTGCTTAGCTATGATGAGAGAGACTGCGGTAGTGGGAACTACCTCTGGTATCTGGTAGCATTGTTTTTTCAAAGTAACAATGACACTACGAGGCCTGGATTCATACACAGCATGGCATTTCCACATATATGGTTGACCTAAAAGAACATCAGAAACTTCAAGTGGAGCAACATCACACATTACCTCATCTTTGAAGGGTTTGATGACATACGGTAGGCGACACTGATGGCTAACGCGGATGTCTCGCCCTGGAGTGAGCCACCCAATGTTGTATGTTTGTGAATGCGGCAATGTTGGCAGGTTCAGTCACTTGACGACCTCTACTGAAATCAGGTTCTTCTGGCTTCCACTGTCAACAATGAAATGTAATGGCTTCCCTTGTACCCACATCTGCGAGTGGAAGAGGCACTCCCCTTCTTCTGTCTCCTATGGATCGTCAGGATGGATCTTTGTGGTGGCAATGGTGACGTTGGGTTCTGCTTCAATGATCTTCCTTCCATGATCTGTCTCTGATTCCGATTCAGACCCTGGATATGACTCGGGCACTTTCATCTCGGTAAGCAATGATTGTTTTGCATGACACTCATCAGTGTTGTGCGTGGGACTCTTATGGAGCTCACACCATTTTCCAGTGTCTTTCTTTGTCTTCCAGTTACCCTTCTTCGCCTGTGGCTTAGGCTGGTTGTCTGAGGGTTGGATATCTTTGCTATGTACTTTGTTCTGCGAACTAGGGTTTCCCTTACCCTACTTCTGGTTTGTTGAACAGAACTCCCGCTTGTTCTTTTGCTTAAATTTTTGCTCGATTTTCACAGCATACCGGTAGGCGGCACCCAATGACAAGATGTCCGGGAATTCCATCTCGATATGGATGTACCGATGTAGGCTACTGCAATATTTCAGAACCAGGTGCCGCTCAAAGTCTTTGATGTCGAGCTTCGTGCGCAGGGTATGGAAGTTGTTCGTGTACTATGTCACTGCTTGGTCCCTTTCTTGTCACAGAGTTGCCCATTTTGTGTATTGGTCATCATAGTTCCCCACAGGGAAGTATTTCTCCTTGAGGGCATCAATGAAGGATGCCCATGTGGGTTATGTCCCAAGCAGCGTGGGTTCATTACCCTCTTTTTCCTCTTTCTGTTCGCAGAGGGTTTCCCACCAATCCTTGACATGGGGGACCACCTTAAGAAGTGCAAATGTAATCTTTTCTCTGTTGGAAAAGTTATGGACCGAGAAGTAACCCTCGAGCTGATTCAACCATTTTTCCAGAGCATCTGCATCTATTTGTCCTTCAAAAAAGGGAATATCAAAATTAACTTGTACCTTGAAAGGGGTCGGTCCTCCAAACTGATTGTTGGTCGAGGTTCCTTCCGTGGCGGTCGGCAATCGTCGAAGAATTTGCGCAAAATTGTCCATCATCTCGTTTCGCTGTCGCGCGAGAACCTCCTCGAGCAACATCTTGATAGGATCTCCTACTCCGTCATCTCGTTTTTCCTCTGCCATGGGCGGTTGTTTGCACCGGAGAGGGGTTTCTCTCTCGAGCTAAACTAATTCGAGACCCAACTCCTTATATCCCAACCTCGTCAGTGACATGCACGAAAAAATGACAAAAGAGCAGTCTTCTCTGATACCACTGATCCAGATTTATGCAGGAACGGAATGTAAGAAGCAAATAACAGAGTGTGCACAATAGTATTGCAGAGAACACAATGATACAGTAAACACACACTTCTATTAATTAATGAAATAGAGAAACTGTAAAGTTGTTGAACAATACATAGCTAGAATGGTGGTAGCATATCCCTGATAAGAGATGTGGCGGCCAAGCTCATCCGTGACCAAGATCATTACAAAAAGAGGTCGAAGGGCCTTATTTATCAAAAGTAGGAAGGTAGAAACCAAAAACCTAACCCTAGAAGATGAAACGCCAAAAGTCAAGTGGATAAACATTTGGGTAAGTTAGTCCATCAACTTTCCGGAGTCATAACTATTGCATACGATCTTCGTTTAGGGCGCACGATAGCTTGTTGGAAAGATCTATCTGAGGCCTACAACGCTCGAGACAAAATAGCATCTATGATGCTATTTTGTGAGAGCAACATACCTAAAAAAACATCATTTAGGGCCTCAAAATGGCCCCGAAAGTTCAGGACTCGAAAAAACTGCTAAAAATAGTAAATTACCAGAAATGCCAGAAAACTGTTTTGAGCCAGATGGAAAGGTGGGTGGCCACCGATACCCATCTGGATCAAGAGGTGTGGTAGAGAAATGATGAGATCTTCCTGAGTCAATGGAAGTACACAATTGAGATATTGAAGAAGTTTGGGATGTTGAAATGTAAGCCCATGGCTACACCAATGGCGATGAATTTGAAGAAACTAAGTGTGTCTTCTTCTGATTCCAACGAGATTGATCTGACCCTGCAAAGACAATTGATTTGATCATTGATGTATTTGGTTAACACCAAAACAAATATTTTATATGCAATGAGTGCACTTATCCAGTTTATGAGTCAGTCGAGACAAACACACTAGATTGTTGTGAAGCATGTGTTGAGATACCTGTGAGGCACATTTGGACATGGTCTGAGATATACTTCCAATATTGACATGAGATTACAAGGATATAGTGTTAAGAACCAAATACTTGCATACAGAAACACCACAAAGATTCAGAGAACAATATATAAAACCACCACGTTATTATATCAAACCCTTAGGGTAGGGCAACACCATACAATGGATCCTATTATGGAAGGGATCCTCTCATGTTCACTTTCCTCTTTGAGGGGGAAACCTCCTAATGAGATTCAACTCCAAATATAATATTTCTCTTCATATCCCCTTACATTGCTTTAACCCCTTCATATAGTGCTACCATCACCTAAGAACATTCTAGAGGAGGAATCTTTTAGAAGTAGAACCTTCTAAGAAGTCCTCTTACATTTATTATATCTAATTACCCATTTATTATATCTAACTACCATAGTGGGCCTTAATTAATAATATAGTGGACCTAGTCCACCTTACATTCAATGGACTCAACTATGTCTCTAGCTACCTAAAATTCCATCCCCCTTATGAACATGTTGTCCTCAACGCTTGTTATGAGGGTGTACAACCATATACTAGGGTCCCATGGATAAGTGTGGACCATAGTTTTGAAGTAGACTAGAGAACCATGGTCCCATGTAGAAAGGAAAGCCACCATGCTGAAGTAGTCCAACCACCATTGTAAACCAGGGTCCCATGTCCAAGTGCTCATGTGAACTCCCCACGGGAGATTTCAAAACCCAATAACCAACTAAAAATGATGCTCCAAAGACTGACACGTGTCATGTGGATACAAATAAGAAGATCCATCCACATAGTGGAAAATGGTCGTAGAAGAATCTGGAAGGAATAATACCACTATAGAATATGCAGGATGGACACTGGTAATAATCATTGGCTCCCCATTTTTCACATTGATGTTCTCTACAAAAGGTGGATTAGAGTAATCAAATAAAATATGAAAGTGGTTGTCATCCCATAAATGACAACTATCCATATATCAATCATCACAATCGACCTCAAAATCATACCAAACATATACTTCTTGATTATATTCATCCTTGATGTCCACCATAAGATATCTCTCTTGCATGTTATCCAATGAATCTTGAATACTATGAAAACTATCATTGAGGCCATGTGCAAGGTCATGCAATGTGTCATATAATTGGGCTTTGAATGCTTCAGTTATCTGTAGAATTTCTTTGAGGGTTTGAGAGGGAATAGCCATTGGAAACGCCACGAAAATTCTACCAAAATAAATATCTTAAAATGATTTATCCAATGGAATTGATCTAGTAGCAATCTGAGTACCCTATGAAAAGTTATGAACTTTGCAGTTCCGCTGCCGTCACGAAAAACCCCCAAAAGTAGTTGATTTTAAATCAGCGATATCTTCACTTCTAGAGCTCTGATTTTGACGATTTGTTTTTTTTAATTTGGCGAAATTGTGAGAGGAACTCAGATATGCATTTTTTTTTTTGAAAAATTAAGCCCCAACTGCTACAGAGATTAGAAAAATCACACGGTCGTCCGCGAAAAATAAATAAATAAATACCTGAAAATTGTAGATTTTAAAATGCTCATAACTTTACTTCCCGGACTCCATTTCATACAATGTTTTTTTTAATTGGGTGTTTTTCTGAGAGGAAATCATATCTACAATCCTTTTTTGCAAATTTTGCACCAAAACCTACAAAAATCGTTAGGAATGTCGCGACCTTTTTTTTTTTAGAAAAAAAAAAAATCTACAAAAAATAAAAATATTTCCCCACACTTCTTGCCAAGGAAAGTGCTCTCATACCACTTGTTAAGAACCAAATACTTGCATATAGAAAGACCACAAAGATTTAGAGAACAATATAAAAAACCACCACTTTATTATATCAAACCCTTAGGGTAGGGAAAAACCATACAATGGATCCTATTATGGAAGGGATCCTCTCATGTTCACTTGCCTCTTTGAGGGGGAAACCTCCTAATGAGCTTCAGCTCGAAATACAATATTTCTCTTCATATTTGTAGTATTCCAGATATAAAATATTTATGCAGAACAAAAATATTTTAACTAGAAGTGGGATAACAACAATGATATCACCAGAACAATACCAGAATAATACCATAATAACACCAAAAAGAGCACCTTGATTAATGATAACAATGTTCTCTTGCATTTTCGAGGGGGCAACCTCCAATAGAGAAACGCTCTATTACAATAATATCCAACACAAATATTCTCATACCGTCTACTCTTATTTATACTAAATTTATCTATCCAAAAGAACAATCTAGAGGAAGATCCTTCTAAAAGTGAAAGCTTTTGTTAGGTCTTCTTACAATTGACTTATTCCTCCTTATTTCTAGGCCTTATTAATATTGACCTTTATTACATGGAAATATATTATTCTACCCACTTGAGGGGTTAGGTAGGTTAGGTACCTAACATGCCCTCCCCCTTAAAAGCAGCCTTGTACTCAAGGCTTGAGATGAGGAAATTGATGCAGAATGGTAGTTGGCTCCCAGGTGGAATCTGCGGGAGTTGTATCTTTCCACTAGACTAACACTTCCTTGATGGGGCATTGACGAAGATGATGCTCACGATGGCCCAAAACTACTTGTGGTTGCAACCAGATGGATCCTTCTTCATCCAACTGGGGAAGGCTAGTTTGAGTTTGGCACTTAGTTCCAATAACCTTCTTTAAGTAGGAGACATCAAAAATAGGATGGAGCTTAGAAGAACTAGGCAAAGCTAACTGAAAGGCCACCTGTCCCACGCGCTTGAGAACTGTATAAGGACCATAAATTTGGGTGCCAATTTCTGAAAATGGTCAGCCTTGAGTGAAGTTTGTTTATAAGGTTGCAGTCAAAGAAATACTTGGTATCCTTCAACAAATTGACATTCTAAGTGACCATGATCGGCTTGCTGTTTCATGCGATTCTGAGCCATGACCAAATTTTCTTTGAGGGTACGAAGAATAGCTTCTCAAACTATAAGGATTTGGTCAACCGCCTGAACCTTCGACACGCCTAGCATGTAGGAGAAAACATAAGGTGGATTTTTTCCATATACTTCTTCAAAAGGAATCATGCGAGTAGTAGTATGGTAAGAATTGTTGTACCACCATTCAGACCATGGTAACCATTGAGCCCATTGATTTTGTTGTTCAGATGCAAAACACCTCAAATAAGTCTCCAAACACTTGTTGACAACTTTAGTTTGACCATCAGTCTGGGGTTGATGGGAGGTGCTGAGATGCAATTGGGGGCCTTGTAGCCTGAACAGTTCTTGCCAAAAATTGTTGGTGAAAGTGGGGTCTTGATCAAAACCACTAGAATGAGGCATGCCATGAAGCTTGAAGATATGATCCGTGAAAATTTGAGCCATAGTGGATGTAGTAAATGGATGTTGAAGAGCACATAAATGAGCATACTTGGAAAGACGATCAACTACCACCGTGATGACTGACTTATTGCCTAATTTAAGTAATCCCGCAATGAAATACATAGAGATGTCCCTCCAAATAGTAGGTGGAATCAGAAGTGGTTGGAGTGTGTTTGGGGCGTTGATTGTTTCTCCTTTGTTACATTGACAAACATCACATTCTGCCACAAAAGTGTGAACATCATGTTTCATACCAGCCCATAAAAAAAGAACGTTTGACCCTATCATAGGTTTTGGTAAACCCTGAGTGCCCAGCTATGGGAGTAGCATGAAGCTCAGAAAGCATCGTGGATTTAAGTTGTGATTGCTTACTTAAATACAAACGACCTTTGTAGGGAAGATCATCATTGTGCCAAGAGTACCCTAGGGAAATTGGAGAATTGTCTTGCAATTGTTGGATTAAATGAGAAATTTTAGGATCTTGTAGCTATTCCTAGTGAACAGCTTGGAGCCAATCGGGCACAATGAAGGATAGGGAGAACAAGGAACCTTCATCTTCATATTTTCGAGAAAGAGCGTCAACAACCACATTTTCTTTGCCTTTATTGTAAATGATCTCATAATCATATCCAAAGAGATTAGTTACCCATTTTTGTTACTTTGGGGAGGAAGTTCGTTGCTCCAGAAAATACTTGAAGCTTTGATGATCGGTCTTAATTTGGAAGCGTTTCCCCAAGAGATAAGGGTGCCAGAGATCCATTGCATGAAGAATAGCCAACATTTCCTTTTCATAGATTGATTGGTCCAAATGGCGTTCTGACAATTGTTTGCTGGTAAAGGCCAAAGGTCTACCCTCTTGCATAAGGACTGCTCCAATTTCTCTCCCAGAGGCATCACACTCCAAGACAAAGGTCTTTGTGAAATCTGGAAGGGCCAAGACCGGAGTAGTGCACATAGCCGCCTTCATTGCTTGAAAGGCTCGATCAGCTGCAGGATTCCAAGTGAAATAATTCTTTTTAAGTAGAGCAGTGAGAGGTGTCACAATCTTGTCATAATTATGAACAAACTTGTGATAATAGTCTGTTAAACCCACAAAACCACGCAAGATTTTGATAGTCTTGGGGCGAGGTCAATATTGTATTGCTTCAATCTTCTTAGGATCCACCCAAACACTAGCCTTGCGAACAATATGACCCAAGTACTTGACTTCCAAGGCACCAAAGGCACATTTAGAGTGTTTGAGGAAAAGTTGATGCTGAGAGAGGAGATGAAGAAATTGATCCACATGAGCAAGATGGGATTGTCAAGTTTTACTATAGATGAGAATATCATCAAAGAAAACTAAGACAAAATGACAGAGAAAAGGATGGAAGAGATTATTCATGAGGCTTTATAAGGTGGAGGGGGCATTACACAGGCCAAAGGGCATGACCAAGAACTCATAGTGACCCTCATGAGTTCAAAAGGAAGTCTTGGGGATGTTAGTGTCTTGCATATGTATCTGGTGGTAACCAGAATGTAGATCAAGTTTAGTGAAATACTGAGCACCATTCAACTCATCCAAGAGATCATCAATGATAGGAATGGGAAACTTATCCTTGATGGTGAGTTTATTCAGGGCACAAAATTTAGGACACATGCGCCAAGTACCTTCTTTCTTAAGTACCATAACCATGGGAGAAGAACAAGGGCTGGTACTCAGGCGAATAACACCCGCTTGTAACAATTCCTGCACTATTTTCTCAATTTCATTCTTTTGGGCAAAGGGATGGTGATAAGGGTGAACATTGGGAGGAAGACTACTAGGAACAAGGGGTATGGAATGATCATGAACACCACGAGAAGGCGGAAGTCCCTGAGGAGTGGAAAAAATAGTTGGGTGTTTGGAGAGAATAACTTGGAGGTCGGGATGCACAGAGGGGGTCTCAACCGCGTGAATAGAATGCAGTTGAGCAATAATACTAGAGTGGCTTTTCTCGAGGAGATTTTCCATGCAATGGGAAGTGACGATCTCAGGAGAACCAGTTGTGAGACCTTGAAAGTGATACATTTGTCCCTCTTGTTCGAATTGCATGGTTAATTCCTTAAAATCCATAAGAATGGGACCCTGTAAGGTAGCTAGAGAGGTAGTGGGAGGGCCCAGAGGGCCCATAGTGATAATAGTGGAGGTCATTCAATGTAAGGTGGACTAGGTCTACTATATTATTAAAATAAATCCCACTATGGTAGTTAGATATAATAAATGGGTAATTAGATATAATAAATGTAAGAGGACTTCTTAGAAGGTTCAAACCCAAAGTGTGTAACCATTCGACACCTAGCACAATGTCACAACTGCCCATTTGAATGGAAAACATATGATATTTCAGGTGGTAATGTTCAATTTGAAGACGTGCATTTTCACAACGCCCACCACATTTCATGGACCCACCATTGGCTATCATGATTTGAAAATTATTGACAGCCTAAAAATAGCAATTGGTTTCCTGGGAAATGCGACAATGAATAAAATTGTGGGTGCTACCACTGTCAACAAGGATGATGACCTTCCTATTCTTAATATAGCCAATGATCTTGAAGGTTTGGGGGGAAAAGAAGCCAGTGAGTGCATGCAGGGAAATGAGTGGGTCAACGGGCTTTGGGGTAGCATCAGAAAGGGAGAGATCTTCAACAAGTGGAGATGTCACATCTTCATCTGGAACATCTTCAGAAATGGCCATAAAAAAAAATTGTTCCTTACACTTGTGCCCAAAAAAATATTTTTCATCATAATTATAGAAAAGACCCTTCAGTTGGCATTCTTCCATTTCAACCCTAGTTAATTTCTAGACCTTGAGGGGAGTGACATGGGGGTTAGGATTAGTGGGTCGAGGGTGAGAAACAAAGGAGGGTTTTTTGTTCTGGGGAAAAACAACTTGTTGGGCCTCTTTAGCATGTTTAGTAGCTTCCAACCAAGTATGAGGGAGGGCCATGAGAACTTGGGATCGGATTTCATCCTTTAGGCCACTGATAAATCATTCATGGAAGAAAGCATCTGACATACCCTCGGTGTGAAAGGCCAAATGCTCAAAAGCAGTGAAAAAGTATTCCACTGTGTCGGACTGTTTCAACTTGGTCAAACAATCGAGATAGTGGGTATCAGTGTCAAAGCGATCATAGAGCTCTGCAACAAACCGGGTCTAGGAAATATACCCTTGACATTAATTTTTATGTCATTGCCACCATTGCCAGTGTTTAGGATCTATATAGAGGACATCATATCGAAGTTTGTCCAACTCATCAGTAATACCATGCAGAGAAAAATAATGCTCCATTTGAGTGACCCAACCCGTAGGATCAGAGCCATCAAATTTATTGACCTCGACATGGGGGAGACTGGGGTCACGCTGAAAGGAGCTGGATTGAAAATGCAAAGAATGAGAGGAATCAACAACATCAGGTTGGTTTGAGGAGGAAGGACCCTGTTGGCACAGGGGCAAACCCATGGTTCAACTCTAACAGTGCACCAACAAGCCCTAACTATTGGCCCTTTCGGAAACACCTGCGAGGTAGATGCAGTCTCACCCAAAGTAGCAATAGGGGGTTGCAGTACATAGGTGTCTACAACCAGGAGGAATGCAAAGGGGATCCAGAACAATAACACACAACAATCTAGTTATTATTTATCTTCCTTAAACCTACTGCGCAAGTTATATCTCAGATCTAACACAATATCACAATAACATCATATCAAATGACAAAGAACACAATATCAATCACACATAACACAAGATATATGTGGTTCACCCTCTCTCTAGGGATATGCCCATAGAACTATGTTTTATAATATATTAGATGAAAGCATACAATTCTATATGCGCTCTTCACTAGCAGATCTTCTCTCTCTTTCTCTCTTCTCTCTGTTTGGCTTCTGTAATAGATAACCAAGTGTGCAATTGTAATAATGTATATCAAATATGAATAATTGATAAAAATATGATGATTTACAATTGAGAAGGAGGGCTTGATTATATACCCACACAGGGGTGCCCTTTCACCACTAGACATGTCTTTTGGAGAACATGTCCTTTCATTATTAATAATTACTATTACTAACTATTTACTAATTAATTATTACGTTATGAACATCTATTTATATGTATTTATGTTCATAACATTGCCTTCCTCTTAAGAATGCTTTGTCCTCAAAGCATTGGTAACGATGGATGTAATTGATGAAAATGTTCGGACTCCCATGCTGCATCTTCCTCTGGAAGGTTTTTCCATTTGGTGAGATATTCTTTGATTATGCGAGATCGTAACTTCTTTTCTCTAGATGCAATAATGGCTTCTGGTTCTAAAATTATTCTGCCTTCTTCGTCCAACATGGGAAGTAAAGTTTGCAC
>JZKD02S2373459.1:230535-254742 GCA_000966675.3 Picea glauca
CCTCAATGGGGATTTAATCCAATAATAATAATAACATGATTAATCCACAATGGGGATTTAATCCAATAACAAAATAATAAGAATGCTCTTCGCAGTTACATTATTTCAACAGTCTTAAACATTCAATATGATTTTGCAAAATGTTGAAAACAGTCCAATTGTCAAAATATGCTTCCAAGAATTTGTGTAAAAACTCTTTGAACACTTTGACCACCACCCTGGAAAATATGGATGGTGCATTCTTCAATCCAAACGACATCACTGTATACTAGTAGGATCCCCATTCTATTGCAAATGTGGTCTTGTGGCAATCTTCCTTGGCAATCCGAATCTGATGGTATCCTGAAAATCCATCTATGAAGGAGTAAACCTCTTGTCCTCCCAATTTGTCTAACACTTCATCAATTAATGGTGTAGGGAATGGGTCATGCAAGCATGCATCATTCATCTTCCTAAGATCTACACAGATCCTGATCTCTCTTGTCTTCTTATCTTGGACCACCATAGGGCTTATCCATTCTAACTCTTCAACAGGTTCTATGATTCATGCTTCTAACATTCTGTCGAGCTCAATCTTGACTTTCTCCTTCTACTTAGGATTCAATCTGTAGGGTCTCTACTTGACTAGCCTTGCATCTGGTTTCAAGGGGATTTTCATCTCTCCCATGGGCCCTTTAATGCCCTTCATTATCGCTGAACTTGGTTGGAAACAAGTCCTGGTATTCATGCAGTAATTTTGAGATCTTGTCAATGGTGGCAGCATCCCATTAATCTCCAACATTAGCAAGCTTCAGTGTTTGTTCTGTTCCAATGTTGACTTTTTTTATTTTAATTGGTTGTCCAACAAAAGGTAGTTCGACTCATGGTCCTTCTACATCTCTCTATCCTTTTGTTTCTGCGATGCTCACTTTCCTAGGATCATCGTCTTCATCAACATTGATATTGTAATAGCCTTACAATTTCTGAAGAGGTGCAGTCCATTCGCCCTCTTCTTGCTCCAAAGGGAGGCTAGGTGCCTCCACGAACACTTTTTGTCTCACAATCTGTAATGCTTGATCCAGTGTAGAATATTGGCTTTCAAATAAAAAGGTAGTTACAAAGTTCTGAGTCATACCTTCCCAATCTGCAGTGGTGAGGTGCAGTTATGCTTGTAGATACCAATTAATAGGCATTGTGTCCAAAGTGTTAATAAATTTATGCACCCTCTTGAGGAATTCTACTCTAGACTTCCTCACAACTTCACACATGGTCTTTCGGACAGCTTTGACCTGTGTATCTAACTTCGCATCCTTCGATGTTGTTTGAAATTCGCACTGTCATCAAGGTGTGACATTGCACCCATTTTGCAATCTTCTTCTCATGTCTTCCACACCATCTTGTTGGAGTTGCTTTCGAGGCCTCATCCAGTGCCAACAACCTCTGTTGTATTGGTACTATTTCTTCAAATTCCAACAAGAAAGTTTCTAAGTGATTTAATCCATCAAACGTGGGCAAGTTACTTACTTCTATTCTAATCCAGCGAACTTCTCTAGTCAATCTGGCGCATCTCCGTGCAGACACTTCATACATCTTATTCTACCAATTCTCTAGTGCTTCCTCTGAGTCTGATGAACATGTGTTGTCACTTTGCCAGCTCAAATTCCCATCTGTTGTAGGATTAATGTAATCTTGTTATCTGGGTGTGAATTTGTATATGTTTTCTAACTCATATGCACAATCTTCTTCTCTGATGGGCTCTGTGTATCTGGGACCTTCATCAAGATCCAAAGGTGAGATGACCCTAAGGCCATCACCTTCAAACGTCATTCTTATTTTCTTCAAGTCAACAACAATAGAGTTGTTGAAATCCTAATCAATTCCTAACAGCGCAAGGTAAGGACAACTATCATCGACTATCTCAATTACCTCGAAATCCACAAATGTTCTGACCCCATCAATGTCCATAGGGACATGTTCCATTCTTCTGAAGGGGCCCACAGCTTGTTGATTGGCCATCCTAAGCTTGATGAGGGAATAGATCAACTTAGGTTTTCCCATCAATGCCGAAGTCTGCTTCGTCATGACGTTGACCTCTGACCCTAAGTCGAGGACCACATAGTCTATATCATACTCTCCAATTTGAGAATTTAGGTGTAGTTCCTTATTTGTCCTTCTCTTTTTAGATATTTGGTGTACTTCTCTACTCAACAAGGGATCGGCCTTCCCTAGCTCATACTGTCTAATCAAGTTTTGTAGCTCTTGTACAATGTTCTCATCCTTTATCAAATTAATGCAAGTGCATAAAAATTCCATGAGCTTACTTACCTCTTTTCCTTCTCTTGGCAAAGCGGACTGATCAAAGGCTAGGGGCATTCCACATTCTCTTACTTCTAGTCGAGCCTTTGATGAAGAAGCTTGATCTCTCCCGAATTATTTTCTTGCTTCTTGAAATGTTTGTTTCTCTTTCTTTGGATCAAATTCTTGTGTCTTCTTTGCAGCTTTTCTGACTCATGATTATTCTATAGTCTTCCCTTGGGTCACTCTATCTTCTCCTATAGCAGCGCCTCCTCTAGTGATAACAACAAATCTAGGATCCACTCCACGAGGTTCTGCTATGATTAGTTGTACTTGTTGGTTCCTCCTCGTCTTTCCTAAAGTTTGGCTAATAGCACAGGACATTCCTCAATAACATGCTCGAATGAGTTGCAGTAGCTGCAAGTGGTACAAGGGTTCTAGCAGTCCCTTGCTAAAAGTCCTCACTGTGCACAGTTATAACAAATGATTTGGCCTCTACCTCGACCCATACCTCCTCCTCAGAATCCACCATGAGGGTTGAAGTTTCCTCTTCCTAGGGAATTATATTGTGTAGTGTTCCCTTCTTGTTGTACTTCGCCTTGAATCTTGTATATGTCTCTTGACCTTTCATGCATGAGGTCATAGGCCCTACAATCCCTAACATCATGTCCTACCGACTTACATAATGTCCAATACATCTTTCTAGGTGTCTGAACATATTTTTGCATGTAATAACATTCACTGGGGAGATGTCTATTCCTACATACCTTGCACCAAGGTAGAGTAACTTGCTTCAAAGGGCTCGGAGCTCCAGATGCCAAGTACTCGTGAAATAGGAGACAATGTTCTTTATCATGGCCTTCTGATTTGCATCTGATACACCAGATGTCTTCTCTTTTATCTTTTCCCTTGTCTTTCTTCATGTCTTATGTTGTCGCAAGAGTTGGTTCTAGGCTGTAATAGAGCCAAGCCTTAGCACATTTTAAATGAAATAAATTTTGTTGATTGATCAGTCATAGGAGGCTTCTAGAACTAGGTCTGAAACAAGCCTTTCACTCATTTATAGATCAGAAATGAAGAGGCATGACCTCATCTTCTAAATTCATTTTAAAATCATGAGGATGGATAGAATATAGGGGATGAACAAAACTCAAAGAAAAAACCAAGTATCTAATTCTGATAAATCTAGTCTTCCTTTCAATAGAATAAATAACACCAAAATTCAAATATCTGAACACGGGTCTTATCTCACTCATAGCAAGACAGCGGAAAAGCTATGAATAAATAAAACTTGTAAATAAGGAAAAACAATTAAGATGCAGGTCTTGTTCTACTCACAACAAAACAAAGGAAAAACTACACTTTAAGGAATGCTTTAAATTAGCTACAACAAAAGTATCACTGAATTGTAACCATTACAAGCTGAATTAATGAATGGAAGGAAGAAAGAGAAGTAATGAAAACTTCAGAAACAATAACACAGGAAGAAGACAGAATTAGACAGTGACAAGGTGTAGAACCTCTTGGCATTCTATTCTATATTTGCTCAAAAGGAATGCATTACAAACCCAGCCTCCAAAAGGCTCTCCTGGCTATTCCCCTTTTCTTCTTCGAGAAGATACAATAATATAGGTCTTATTTCGAATAACTGAAAAATGATTCAAATTACAAAAGAAATCCCTCTAGAAATGAACAGGTATCTCATGTAGGTATTGAGGTCAAAATCCTCCCAAAAGATAACAATAGTTACCATCAATTTCGGAAACTTTTTGCCATAGAAAATGGGCCAAACTGTTGAAAACTAGGTCTGTGGTTATGCTTTTGTATCTATAGAATCATGAAAGTTGTGTATAAACTAAAAGAGGTTTTTGTGCATCTGTTTTTACTAAGCAAAAACCTCCCTCAGTTCCTTGAGATCCGTTTCCATTTTCCCCAGATCTGCATTTTACAAACATGTGTCAAAACAAGAAGATATGAGATTTGAAAACTAGGGCTCGGATATGGATTTGATTCTCCCAATATGTGACACCTCTAGGAAAATTGAGAGAATCTATTGATCTTTGATGTGTTAGTCAAAAAAGACTCCGACCATTTCTTAAAATGATCTTTCACTCGCTCAGAATCATCATTTGAAAATGATGACTCACCACATTAAAAAATGCCATATTTCTGAAAATGAACCTCACCTTTCGGGGGACTTTTGACTACCCTCCCTAGCTCCAAATGAAATTCTGAAGACACCACTGGAAATATTAGGATCGGTAGATGTTGATCGACTATTCGAACGTGGAGAATGGCCTCTCCAAGGCTAAGAAAAATGGTTTTTTCCCAAGGCAGTTTTTTGCATATGAAAAATCTACGATTTCGGTAGCTAACAGGCCGAAAAAAAGGGTATCTTAGCTGCTGAAAGTCCTGGCTTTCGGTGGCTAACAGTGCGATTTTAGAGCATCGTAAGCCACCAAAAGTCCTGAAACCTCGATTTTGGCTTTCGTCTTTTGGGAAAACGGGTAGTGGTCAAAATCTTTATGTCGGCCAAACCCCCAACTGTCGAAAACCTGAAATGGTGATGTGGCATTTTTGTAAAACCTTATTATAGTGATTTTATGTTGTTTATTGCATTCTTTTTGCGCCTACTCATGAGCTCTTCCTCCATGTGGCTTGATGCATGTCATTTGAACGCTTGGTCTCAGCCAATACACTTTCGGCAGCTAATGGCATATGAAACCTGAGATTTAAGCTATCGAAAGTTTGCACTTTCGGTAGCTAAACACTATAAAAAATTTCCTCCTAAGCTACCGAAAGCCAAAATTTCAATATTTGTTCCAACATAGGCTCCATCTAGGGATGGTTCTTTCCTATAAAGCGCCAAGAATAGTAGACCACGTGCCTTCATCCATTGGGCGACCCGAAATCATCCTTATCAAACTCTGAAACCTGTCACTTTACTTGTAGCTTTTCGAAACAAGAAACCATTTATTCATTCATTGGGCTATGGAGTCGTAATTATGTAAAACAAAACCATACTGGATTCAAAACTGAACTGAAAACATATTGAAAACCACCGTTGTAATCTAATGCTCAAAGTCAATCTTATTTATATACATCACCTACTCTAACTACTGAAAAATTCCCACTGAATCAAATGATACGAAAATGCCAGTAAAGCCAATCCAATAACTATCTACTTATTTGAAATTTGCTCACACTTTCTTTGAGCAAGTTGAAAAAGAAACTAACAACTCCCATCTAACCTATTGTCGATCATGAATTTTCAAACTTTTCATCGATTCTTGTGACAAAATATCCATGACATAACATACTCCTCCATTAAATGAATCTAAAAGGTCAGCAAAAGGATCATGAAAAAATGCATGGTCTTGAGGTTTTAAATAAAAAGCTTCATCAAAGACTATTGTGTGCTCCAATTTATTTTGCTCAGGATCATCCTCAAAGAGGATATCCAAACATCCTTCATCTGATATGGCATCTGTCTGAAGATCGTCATTCCTCCATGAAAAACCTGCAACCAATTGTTCTAGAGAAACAATATTATAATCATCAGTGTACTCATCATATTTAGGTTCAGCAGATAACTCAGGAGCATCACAAATGCTCAGAATCTTGACTGTGGATTCCTCAAGCATGGGAAATTTTGGTTCTTTCTTATCATGATGTCTATCTCAGATTCATTCTCCTCCAAATCACGGTCTATAGCATCCTTGAACAACAAACTTCCTTCAAGACTGTTAAACATGACAGCCACATCTTTTTCAAGAAACAAAATAGAGTCTACAAGCTGATCTCCTGGCAGGAAATCATCATCATAAATAGGTTCACTAACTTCATGTAAAGTTCCATCAAACACATGACTGTCATTATTTGAAAACAAATTTACATTTTCAGAAATGGAAGAAGTTTGACACTCATATCTGGGACTGTGTGAAAGTTGGAAATCTATGTGAGTAGGGGCTGTAACATAGTTGTTCAGGAGCAGATCTATCTCTTCTTTTGTTAAAGGAGGAAGTGGTCTATGTAATCTCTGGATCAAGCAACTATTGTTTGCTTTCTCTTCTACAAGTTGACCATGATACCGAATATCTTCCTCTTGAATATGATCACAAGAGCTATCATATCCTATTTCTTTATTAACCAACTCTTTGTCATGCTGGTCACCTTCATCCACTTGAGAAATTTTTTTTGTTTCTTCCTCCTCTTCAAGAGGATTTGTATGATCTTTTTGTCTTATGAATTCTATATTACAACAATCTTCAAAAAGGATTTCAGCTGAATATATCCTCTTACAATGTTGATGAAAAAGTATGTGAAAATATTTCAATGAAGGAATACTGGAATGGGGTGCAGATTTATACCAAAGCCTAACATCTCTTTCCATTGAAAACATAAACAACTTCATGAGGACATCTTCATGATGTACATTTAATTCATCCATGAGCTTGTGGAATTCAAACAAATGTTGAGCAGGATTGTCGTCTGCGTATTCACCAAATTTAGGAAGGACATCTTCCCAAACTTTAATGTTTGGAACAGTGTTTGGAAAACCATAAACATTTGTAAAGTCCAGAGAAGAAAACCTTGCAACAATCCGAGCAGCGAACGAATTCGAAATTTTGAGACCATTGGAGTCGCCAGCGAAATCATGTACAGTCTACAAACCAAAGAGTCATCAGGTGAATGATCACAACCAATTGAATGTCTAACCCTTGTTCACCATCAAGAGATAGATCTAAACTTTGTCGTATCCCAGGGAAGATAACTTCATCCTCCTTCCCCGGAAACAGCGCCAGAAAATGTTGTCGCAAGAGTTGGTTCTAAAATTTAATAGAGCCAAGCCTTACCACATTTTAAATGAAATAAATTTTGTTGATTGATCAGTCATAGGAGGCTTCTAGAACTAGGTCTGAAACATGCCTTTCACTCATTTATAGATCAGAAACGAAGAGGCATGACCTCATCTGCTAAATTCATTTTAAAATCATGAGGATGGATAGAAGATAGGGGATGAACAAAACTCAAAGAAAAAGCCAGGTATCTAATTCTGATAAATCTGGTCTTCCTTTCAATAGAAGAAATAACACCAAACTTCAAATATCTGAACACAGGTCTTGTCTCACTCATAGAAAGACAGAGGAAAATCTATGAACAAATAAAACTTTTAGATAAGGCAAAACAATTAAGATGCAGGTCATGTTCTACTCACAGCAAAACAGAGGAAAAATTGCACTTTAAGGAATGCTTTAAATTAGCTACAACAGAAGTATTATTGAATTGTAACCATTACAAGCTGAATTAATGAATGGAAGGAAGAAAGAGAAGTAATGAAAACTTCAGAAACAATAACACATGAAGAAGACAAAATTAGACAGTGACAAGGTGTAGAATCTCTTGGCATTATGTTCTATATTTGCTCAAAAGGAATGCATTACAAACCCAACCTCCAAAAGGCTCTCCTGGTTGTTCCCCTTTTCTTCTTCAAGAAGATACAATAATATAGGTCTTCTTTCGAATAACTGAAAAACGATTTGAATTAAAAAAGAAATCCCTCTAAAAATGAACAGGTGTCTCATGTAGGTATTGAGGTTGAAATCCTCCCAAAAGATAACAACAATTACCATTAATTTCAGAAACTTTCTGCCATAGAAAATGGGCCAAACTGCTGAAAAATCGGGTTGTGGTTATGCTTTTGTATCTCTTGAATCGTGACAGCTGTGTATAAACTGAAAGAGGTTTTTGTACATCTTTTTTTCTGAGAAAAAACCTCTCTCAGTTCCCTGAGATTCGTTTCCATTTGCCCTAGATCTGCATTTTACAAACATGTGTCAAAATCGGAAGATATGAGATCCAAAAATTAGGGCTCGAATATGGATTTGATTCTCCCAATCGGTGACACCTGTAGGAAAACTGAGAGAGGCTATTGATCTTTGATGTGTTAGGCAAAAAATCCTCTCATCGTTCCTCAAAATAATCCTCCAGTCGCTCAGAATCATCATTTGAAAATGATGGCTCAACACAGTAAAAAACGCCATATTTCTGAAAATGAACCTCACCTTTCGAGGGAATTTTGACTACCTTCCCTAGATCCAAATGAAATTCTAAAAACCCCACTGGAAATATTAGGATCTGTGTATGTTGATCGACTATTTGAACGCGGAAAATGGCCTCTCCAAGGCTGAGAAAAATGGTTTTTTCCCAAGGTAGTTTTTTGCATATGAAAAATCTGCAATTTCGGTGGCTAACAGGCCGAAAACAAGGGTATCTTAGTTGCCAAAAGTCCTGGCTTTCGGTGGCTAACAATGCGATTTCAGAGCGTCATAAGCCACCGAAAGTCCCGAAACCCCGATTTCGGCTTTTGGATTTCGGGAAAATGGGCAGTGGTCAAAATCTTTATGTCGGCCAAACCCTCGACTGTCGAAAACCCAAAATGGTGACGTGGCATTTTTGTAAAACCTTATTATAGCGATTTTATGTCGTTTATTGCATTCTTTTCGTGCCTACTCATGAGCTCTTCCTCCATGTGTCTTGATGCGTGGTGCTTGAATGCTTGGTCTCGACCGATACACTTTTGGCAGCTAATGGCATATGAAAACTGAGATTTAAGCTACCGAAAGTCTGCACTTTCGGTAGCTAAACACTATAAATTTTTTCCTCCTAAGCTACTGAAAGCCAAAATTTCAATATTTGTTCCAACATCTTCAACTTGCAGTGATAAGCTAGTTAGCTGACTCAATATTTGACTTATACCTGAGTTGGATTCTCCCATAGGGGTTGATTCTAACTTCATGGTGATTTCCACAACCTCAGCCTGCGAAGCGATCTTCTGTTGCATCAGAGGAACTCTGATGTGTGGTAAGAGGGCAACAATGAACCATTCCTTGTTTTTCTCGTCTGGGATCTGAAAACTTAAATGGCCTGTTAGGGTCTTAAACCTCTAATCAATCTCCCAAACATGTTCAACTACTTTCTGCTTAATTTATTTCAGTTCTGTAATGTAGTGTGACTTCGACTTGGGTTTCTTGAACTCTGCAATCAGTGTAGTCTTGATCTGATTCAGTGGTTTTGGCTGGACAACCCCTTGGACAAACTTCATGTACCAACTCAGTGTGCGGTCTCTCAGGGTAGTACTAAACTGAGCTCATTTAACAGCTTCGTCAATGATGTTCTTGATACTCCATGCAGCTTCACATAGGAACCAGTGTTGCTCAGGATCTTCAAATCCGTCTCCCCTAAAGGTGGGTAACCTCATTTCATCTGCCATAGATCTTCCTGGGTTTTCTGACTAAGTGTGCACTGAACCACTTGTACCAGTGCTCTGAGTGCTCTGATAACTTAGGTTACTTTGGTTACTTAATGATGTTGAAACAACAGGAGGATTAATAGTACTTACTTCAACAGTCGACGCAGTTCCTGAAGCTTCTGGCTCTTCTCAGCGAGGTTCCTCTGTCATAGCAGACTCTGAATGCTCTTCGCTCATTTTCTCTTCCTCCTCTCCACTATAAAAGTCTTCTTCCTATAGAAGAGGTTCGTGATCTTGTTCAAACAAGTTCACCAAAGGGACTTCTCTGAAGGTCCTTCCACTGCGCGTATGTCCAACCTTTGTGTCGTTGTCACTGTTTGAATTCTTGAACATTAGCTTTTCAATATGACACACTATTGTATCTGCAAGATGTTCTTCTCATGCAATAACATCTTGATCTTCAACTTCAGAAATTGTAAAAATTTTCCTCTAGGTCCCTTAAAGAAATATCTCTTTGCTTGGCTATATGACTCTACTATGTCAATAGCAAACTCGATGATATACCCTCCGATGGTACTATCAAACCAGTAATCTACTGCTCTTGATACGACATTATTGACTCTCTTAACCTTCTTG
Source organism: Picea glauca (assembly GCA_000966675.3). Lineage (NCBI taxonomy): Eukaryota > Viridiplantae > Streptophyta > Pinopsida > Pinales > Pinaceae > Picea > Picea glauca. Next base: position 240,698 of record JZKD02S2373459.1, read on the forward strand.
ATCAGCGCCGACATCCAAACCACAGGTGGTCTAGATCTGATCTCGAACTGGGTATTTGCTAATCTGGATAATCACTCATATAGCTTCTTATGAATCCCTCTAAAGAAAATCTTGTGTATATCAGTAAAGATATACCTTCCCAACCAGTCTTCGGTGCTAAGCTTAGGGTTATTCTGGGCTTCAATGAAGTCCTTTTCTTGATCTTCTATCCACTTCTGAATCTTTTTCTTCGATGGAAACCACCTTGACATTCCCTCTAGAAGATCCTGGTCCCGGCAATGGAACCATTTGTTGGCACAGGGGCAGACCCAGGGTTCAACTCTAACAATGCACCAACAAACCTTAACTATTGACCCTTTCGGCAACACCTGCGAGGCAGATGCGGTCTCACCCGAAGTAGCAATAGGGGGTTGCAGGACACAAGTGTCTACAACCAGGAGGAATGCAAAGGGGATCCAGAACAATAACACACAACAATCTAGTTATTATTTATCTTCCTTAAACCTACTACGCAAGTTATATTTTAGATCTAACACAATCTCACAATAGCAGCATATCAAATGACAAAGAACACATCATCAATCACACATAACAAAATATATACGTGTTTCACCCTCTCTCTAGGGCTACGTCCACAGAACTGTGCTTTATAATATATTAGATGAAAGCATACAGTTCTATCTGCACTCTTCACTAGTAGATCTTCTCTCTCGTTCTCTCTTTACTCTGTCTTGCTTCCCTGTGCACCTAGCTACATGGGTGATCTTCGCACCCAATTGAAGATCTTACAACACTAACTGCTCACCCGACACAATACTCCTCTCTCAACAGCAATCACTCATCATAATCTGACCAACTCTATCTCTATCTAACCCATCCCAGGTCCTCTTGACATTTATTTATACATTACAATAGCTCACCGACAACCTTAGGCCGAGATCTAGGTGTCAAAACCCTAGGTGTCTAAAACCCTAGGTCAACTTGACCCACGTTTTCAGGGCTTCGCCAGCCTGTCTTTCCTTCTTCCTCACACGGTGCTCCAAAGAATCCAACAGTGGATTTTTTCGCTTGCTGAGTTGTCCACGATCTGTCTTTCTTGTTGATCTGTCTCCCTTGATCTCCTCGTCCAACGGCTTGCTTTCTCTTACTTCGCTTTGTATTTTCTGCTCTTTTGCTCACTTCGACCCAGTATTAGTCATTGTGTCTTTCGCACAGTTCGCATTTTGCCTTTTCTTCCTTGATCTTCGCTTGCTTCCATAACCAAGGGCCAACAGACCTGAAGGGCGGTTCAACAACTGGTTGACAACAGACTGGAGGGTGTTAAATTGGTTCTTGAAGTTGGCTTCCATGGTGTAAAATTTGTGCTCAACTTGGGCCTCTAATTGTGCAAGGCAGGTATTGGTAGAGGCAATATCAGATGTCACTTGATTGATGGAAGAGTGTAGGTCTTGGTTGCGAGTGGTGGCCATTTGGAGAGGGGAAGTGCAGGTAAGGAAAAATGGGTGGGTGGGACCACAAAAAAGTACTGATAAGTGATAGGTACCACTACGATCATGGTGAGAAGGGTAATATAATGGAATAGGTGAAAAAAATAGGGAAGTTGAGAAGGGTTCAGGTCCACTGAAAAAAAAGGATTAAAAATAGAAGGTATGACGGCGATCAGGGAGAAAAGGGGAATCCAATGGGATAGGTGCCAAATAAGTGTGTCGGCAGGACCACTATACTCTTTTTTTTTTTTTTACTCTTGCGAAGTTATACTCCGACCTAAATAATATTGCAATGATGAAATGCCCAAATGCTTGACATGAAGAAATGTGCAGTAATTTCACAACTAGAATGCAGAAGGCATAGTTGTGTGGTAATAGATCTTGTCTGTTGTGTTTTTATTTTTGTCCCAATGGGTAGGGTATTCAGGGTTTCTAGAGACAAGGGTTTTCCCTATGCTATAACTCTTTGATATATGTGTGGGGTCCAAAAATAGTACTCGACCCAATATCTCAGGGCACCAACTAAGGAGGCTAGACCATTTCCTTAAATGTACTACCCGACTACCCATGTACTAGATAGTATCTTCTTGAGTGTTGTTCTCGGTGGCACTATAGCAGTCAGGTGGCCAATCGATTTATCTGCGGAGGGCTTCAAGAGATCTAGGTCTATCTGTATACATGTGTTGTCTGATGCACTACCACTTGAAGGGGTACCAACAGGGGTTACAAGGGTGGCCAACATATGTGCGCTTAGGTACCACTTGTATTTCCTACATGTATGACTCCCCGACCGTGGGTTTATGTGCGTAACGACAAATCTTTTTAGCTTTAAGACATCGAAATACGTCTCTATCCTGAAAAAAAACAATTAACCCATAATTTTCTGCCAAGGAAAGTGCTCTGATACCACTTGTAGTATTCCAGATATAAAATAGTTATGCAGAACATAAATATTTTAACTAGAAGTGGCATAACAACAATGATATCACCAAAACAATACCAAAATAACACCAGAAAGAGCACCTTGATTAATGATAGCAATGTTCACTTTCCTCTTCGAGGGGGAAACCTCTAGCAGAGAAACACTCTATTACAATAATATCCAAGACAAATCTTCTCATACCCTCTACTCTTATTTATACTAAATCTATCTATCCAAAAGAACAATCTAGAGGAAGATCCTTCTAGAAGCGAAAGCTTCTATTAGGTCTTCTTACAATTGACGTATTCCTCTTTATTTCTAGGCCTTATTAATATTGACCTTTATTACATGGAAATATATTATTCTACCCATTTGAGGGGTTAGGTAGGTTAGGTACCTAACAATATCCCCTTACATTTCTTTAACCCATTTATATAGTGTTACCATCACCTAAGAACATTCTAGAGGAGGAATATTCTAGAAGTAGAACCTTATAAGAAGTCCTCTTACATTTATTATATCTAGCTACTCATTTATTATATCTAACTAAAATATTTGCCCACACTTCCTTCCAAGGAAAGTGCTCTGATACCACTTGTTAAGAACCAAATACTTGCATATAGAAACACCACAAAGATTCAAAGAACAATATAGAAAACCACCACTTTATTATATCAAACCCTTAGGGTAGGGCAACACCATACAATGGATCCTATTATGGAAGGGATCATCTCCTATTCACTTGTCTCTTCGAGGGGGCAACCTCCTAATGAGCTTCAACTCCAAATACAATATTTCTCTTCATATCCCCTTACATTGATTTAACCCCTTTATATAGTGCTACCATCACCTAAGAACATTCTATAGGAGGAATCTTCTAGAAGTAGAACCTTCTAAGAAATCCTCTTACATTTATTATATCTAACTACCATAGTGGGCCTTATTTAATAATATAGTGGACCTAGTCCACCTTACATTCAATGGCCTCCACTACCTCTCTAGATACCTAACATATTTTGACTCTAATTGGGCAGGGAGCGTAGTGGATAGGAAGAGCACCTCCGGGTGTTGCTTCACTTTGGGATCTGCCATGGTTTCCTAGTGAAGCAGGAAATATACTTCTATGGATTTGAGCACCGCATAAGCATAGTACACTGCATTAAGTGTGGCAGTCCACGAAGCAGTGTGGCTTCACAAGTTTTTTGCAGATTTATTTGGACATGTGTTGGATTCCACCATTATTCATTGTGATAACCAGAGCTGTGTGAAGCTCTTAGAGAATCTAGTGTTTCATGACAAATCGAAACACATTGAGATCAAGTACCATTACATCTGAGACATGGTGCAAAGGAAGGGAGTACTGGTGCAGTACCTTCCTACAAATGAGGAGATTGCTGATGTTATTATCAAACCCCTTACCAGGACAAAGTTCGAGTACTTTCGTGAGAGACCTGGCATGGAAGAGAATGCCTCCCTGTTAAGAACCAAATATCAAAATAGCATAAAAAACCTCAGAATAAGTACTCAATGCCTTGACAAAGAGAGAATTTAAGATAATACGCCTCTTCAAGGGGGAAACCTCCTTATACACCACATAAATTTGCAAATACAAGATTATTCCAAATGAAAAGGTCTCCTTGGTATATATAGGATATTAGGAGGTACAATTACAACTAATGGACCCAAACCGTCATAAATAAAATAAAAATACTAAAGTAATATGCCCAATTAAGGGGTAAAGTGCCACTATTTAGGGCTTAACATGCCCCTCCCCTTCAGACAAGTGTTGTCCGCAATGCTTGAGTAATTTTGGATGCTTCTGTATAAAAGACTCATCTTCCCAAGTGGAATCTTTGGCAGGTAGTTTCTTCCACTTAATGAGATACTCTGAAATGGATCTATTCCTTAGCTGGTGAATTCTTGTGTCAGTGATAGCTTCAGGCTCTAATATGATTTATCCTTCCTCTTCAAGTTCTGGAAATATAGTTTGAACCGGGATCTTGTCACCTATAACCTTCTTTAAGCATGAAACATGGAAAACTAGGTGTACTCGCGAAGATGCAAGCAACTCCAATTTGTATGCCATAGTACCAATCTTTTGCAATACCTTATAAGGGCCATAGTACTTTGGTGATAATTTATTATCCTTCTTATCTTGATTGAGGGACATAAGTTTGTATGGTTGTAGTCTTAAAAATACCCAATTCCCTACTTCAAAATTATTTCACTACGATGTTGATATGCTTGTTGTTTCATGTGATTATGTGCCATGGTCAAGTTGTCCTTTAAGAGTTGGAGAACTTGTTGTCGATGCTCGATGTGATATTCCACAGATGAACCTTAGATTTTATTTTAGAGAATAAGTGATGGAAGGTGGGTGATATCCATAGAGTTCCATAAATGGTGTCATTTTTGTTGCAATATGAAAGGAAGTGTTATACCACCATTCTGCCAAGGGTAACCACTTGAACCATTATGTTTGTTTATTAGAGACAAAGCAACGAAGGTATCCTTCCAGACATTTGTTCACTATCTTAGTTTGTCCATCAGATCGAGGATGATAAGATGAGCTATGAGCCAATTGAGTACCCAAACAATAAAATAATTATGTCCAAAAATGTCCAATGAAGATGGGATCTTTGTCACTTACAATAATCTTTGGGCTTCCATGTAGCTTTTGAACTATCTCCATGAATGCAGTGGCAAATGTACTAGATTTGAAAGGATGAGAGAGTGCACAAAAGTGTGCATACTTGGTAATTCTATCAACAATCACCATGATGACACTCTTTCCTTCAGACTTCGGTAACCCTGTGATGAAATCCATGGAAACCTCCTCCCATCGCTGACTTGGGATGGCTAATGGTTGTAAAAGACCTCGGGTCTTAATTGTTTCCACCTTATTTTGTTGGCAAACCAAACATTCTTCCACAAACCTTTGAACATTAGTTTTAAGGCCATCCCCAAAAAAATCCTACATGACCATATGGTAGGTTTTCAAAAATCCTGAGTGCCCTCCTACCGGAGAGGTGTGCAATTCCAAGAGTACCTTTTGTTTGAGTTGGGAGTTCTTACATAAATATAAGCAATCTTTGTACCATAGTGAATCATTTTTCCATGTAAATGTATCTGATGCACTGGAATCTTGCTGCAACCTTTCAATGAGAGTCCACATGTTTTCATCATTCTTCCATTCATCCCTCACTTTTGTTATCCAATCGGGTTGTGTTAGCGATTCTTTTTGTCATTTGGCGCAGAAGCACCCAGGGCTGTAGATTGCACACGAAACACCCAAGTGCAGCAGTGGAAGAACCCAATTTTCCGGTTACGAGTCAAGCGAGCGGAAAAGGTTTTGATGTCTACAGCCAAGGCCCATCCACAGAGCAGATCAACGGTCATCGGGAACTCGGGATTACCAAGTTACCCGACATATAACACCAAAGAAAGCCCTTATATTTCAAGGCTGAATCTGGGTCGTCCGATCCAGTGACGCGTGGCAAAAGATCCAGCCTCATCGGCGTTTCGGCGTTTGGGAGTTCATGGGGTGAGAGTTTCGTGTTGTTCAACATCGCGAAACCCCAAATGCCGATAGTGCCCAGGGCTGGGCCCGTGGTTTTGGCATCTGGTCGTAAAGGAACGGGTCTGGAGGAGGGGCGCTTATGTTTATGGAAAATCCCCAGTCGTTCATCCCAAGGACGCGTGTCGCAAGATCTGGCCGCGTCGACGTTTCGGCGATCGGGAGTTCGTAGGGCGAGAGTTTTATGTTGTTCAACATCGTGAAACCTCAAACCCCGATAGCATCGAAAGCATAGAATCTGGGGCCCGCAACATCACAAAGTGTTTTCAGCCGTCCATCCAGAGGGGACACCTGGCAGCAAATAGAGCCATCTCGACATATCGCCCATCGCAACTCCAACACTCAAAGAGCAACTCCGTTATTTTTCAATGTGCGAGGTGCCGGGAGAATCTCAGGCCGGGGCCCATGGTATCACCGGGGGAGTTAAGAGCCATTAAATCTAGAGGGACACGTGGTGCCAGATTGAGCCATCTCGGCATATCGCTCATCACGATTTCAATCCGTAAAGGGTAGCCCTTTCATGTCCGCGAACACCGAAAGCATATGGTCACAGCCCATGGTCACTTGGGGAGAGGAAGGAGTTGCATAAAGAAGGCCATAAGCACCGAGTTCAGTTGCAGAGGGGATCATCACGATCTCCAGGCACCATCGGACCCGATCTTAATAATGTTTCTAGTATTGAAGTAAATGAAGGCAAGAGCGGGTGGTTGAAACCTTCGTTCGTTCATTAAATAGTGGGAATGGAGGGTCTGGCAAGATGCCTGCTCACAAAGGTCCTGTGTATTGATTTCCTCAAAGAAGCCATGCCGAATTCCCCAACTCGACAGAGAAGTCTACACACGCTAGCTGAGCACTTAATGGCTCAGCTACCCTCCTTACAGGGGCCATGCGTAGTAAAGGTGGCACTTAAAGAAAGATATTGGTACGAGTTTGACTGAAGGGACATCAAACCTTGAGTGACTGGGCACGCCTCTGTGAGGTGAATCTTCCTGGGTATATAGACTCAGTTTTTGGATTTTGAAAGCATCGATGGTAGAGCAGAGCTCCCGATCGTAAAGTTTTAGCAGACATTCTAGCTTTCTGGTCATGCATCTATATATGAGATTTCTATTTTATAATAGACAGTCTTCTTAATCCATCTAAATTTTCGTCTCATGCTAGGCGAGTTCATGATCGAATGATTCACATGAATTGTTACAGTTATGTTATGATAAAGGATTTTTCGTTGCATTATTGTATTCCCTGGTCTTCTGTGTTTGAATATCAGAGGATCTCGTGTTTGGACGCTTTCTTCTCCAATCTGTTGGAAATCTGATGTTTACTACAGACCTTCGCATCTCCCTGATATAAGTCTTCCCCCTACTCACCCTTACTACGACTCACTGTTTGAAGTTATCTAAGACCTCACTTGCCCATGCATGTCTGGCCTAGTTTCAAAGTTAGAACCACATCGTTTGAGTTAAGCCTCCATCCGATCACCCCATTAAACCAACTGTGACATAAACTGATGGGCGTTCGGCTCTGCTCCTGCAAGCAATCCAGGAGTGACTTCTGACGCTAACATTTCTGGCGTCGTTGCCAAGGACGAAGTTGAATCTTTTCCCCGAGATTGAACGACAACAATTAACTGATTCTGAAGGTGCATCAGATATCAGAATTATCAAGATTGTTGTTGTGCACCTGGTGACTCCATTGTGATGACTCCGCTGGGGAGAACCTGCTCTATTAATTGTGGCTTTCAGAGGCAGGCATACGCGGTCTCATCCACAGTTCCCTCTAGCTACACCTGAAACAGATCCAGAAGCGGTGCTCAGAAAGGGGAAGGCCTCTAAAAAAGAAGTGTCCACCACCGAACTAGGTAATCCACCATATCTTTCTGTGGGAACTCCTTTTTCTCCTCCTCAGTATCTTGACGGACCTGTTTCTGGAGTTTCCTGTTTCCTAAATTTCGAGAGTGTTCCTGTTGAGTTTTCCTCTCCTGGTCTGGGACCAGAGGGACAAAACCTTGTCACTCCCCTCTCCCCTGAAACTGTATCTTGGCGTAGACCCAGGACCATAGAAGATTTCCCCACTCCTATCTTTACCACTCCTGCACAAAGAAAAACACCTACTGACTTGAGCTCGTTACCCTTCTCCTTAAACCCCTCTTGTTTCCCACTCCACTTCGGGATTCATTCCCAGTAGCCCCTTCGCGAACTCCTTCTCCTCCCAGCTCTCCTCCACCCAATATTTCTATGGCTTGTGCTAATCCCCCCCTGAATAGAATGGACGCCATAGGTGCTGCTAGATGCGCTCCTTTAGTCCTACCCCATCCCATGAATTCTCTTCCTGCTGGGGATTACTTGAAATACATGCCCAAGTTCACTAGGGAGGGAGACATGACTGCCGAAGAGCACCTGGATGCTTTCTACAGTTATGCAGACAACCTCAACATTGAAAATGAAGATGTCTATATGAGAGTCTTCGTCCAGAGCCTGGATGGTGAGGTGAGGAAGTGGTTTAAAGGATTGGCTCCAGGGTCTATTGCTGGGATTGAAGCTCTAGATAGTGTTTTCCTGAGGTAGTGGGGAGATAGGAAGGATTTCATGTATTACATGACAAAGTTCGGGTCTTTGAAAAATATGGAAGGAGAGTCTATCCCTAACTTCTCCAAAAGATTTAATAAGATGTATAACAAAATCCCTGCCGAGATAAAGCCTTCAGAAGCCTCAGCTGAGATTTCATATGCTAGCACGTTCGGCCCGATTTCTGCCTTTTGTTGAGAGAAAGGAGAGCCACCTCCTTAGCTCAAATGCAAGATGCATCCATAGAGGTGGAATCCAATGTGTTAGCAGCTGACAGACTGAGGAACAAGGCCGACGCAGACAAGAGAAAAGGAAGGTCGGAAGCCTCAACTTCTGGATCATTGGTGCCTCACCCTCAAGTGGATGAACTGACCAAGATGGTGAAGTCTCTGTCTGCAGAGATGGAGAGAATGAGGGTGGAAGGGAGGCAAGCATATAAAGGCCCTCAGAATGCCGAAAATAAAGGAGGTTTCAGGAGGCCAAATAATTTTACTCCCCCGAATGTGCAAAGAGAGAAGGGAAGAGACAGAGAAGACCAGAAAATTCAGGCCCCTTTTCAAAACAATTTTGTGGCCGAGGGGGAAGAAAGAGAAACAAACAAGCTTGATCCTGAAATCCATTGCTTCGGAGACACTCCTCCATTTCCTCATCTCACTCAATCAGCCTACGAGGAGTCTCTCATGGACAGTCAGCTAAATGAACTAAGCAAGGGAGACAAGGCTAGTGGCAGCCCAGGTAGATATGATCTGAGGTCAAAGAAAAAGACTAAAGCACCTAACGTTCCTGGGCAGTCTACCAGGACAGAGAAACCTGCCAATGAAGTAGCAGACAGTCTCATAGGTAAGAAGACCCAACCCCTCTCTCCCATTATCCAGAGTCATGTTCCCGAAATAAGAGAAATCCCAAAGCTCTCATATTCTTTTAATTTCGAGCATGAAATTCAAAAAATCAGAATCCCTATGCCCCTGACAGAATTGATTAAACATGAAGGGTTCAAAAAATGCTTCTCTGAGCTTTTACAGTCTGAGGTCTCGAGCCTTCCCACGGACTTCATCAATTTGTAGGATGAAAAGCCTACAGTTATCCCAGGTCCTATGGTAGAAGACATGAATGACTCATCCCCTCCCTTCTACGCCTCCTTGAACATACATGACAAGGTATTGCACAATTGCTTGATGGATTCAGGGGCTTCTCACAACCTCATGCCCAAAACTGTCATGGAAGAATTAGGGCTAGAAGTCACCCGAGCCTATCACGACCTCTATTCCTTTGACTCCATAAAATTTCAATGTCTCGGGGTTATCAAAGACCTGGTCGTGACCTTGTTTCAGTTGCCCATGAAAAGTGTGGTCATGGGTATTGTAGTGGCTGATGTCCCCCCCCCAAGTTCGGTATATTGTTATCAAGATCTTGGATAAAGAGACTAGGGGGAACCTTGCAGATGGACCTCACATATGCTACTATCCCAGTGTTTGGAGGAGAACATAGAAGGCTATACAGAGAAGCCCAGCTGGCATATATAATCAGTGATGAGGCCAACCCTACCAATCATCCCATATTCGCCTTGGACACTGATTTAGGCTCCAGTTTACTACAACTCACCCATGCCCCCGAGCCTCCTCTCAAACTCAGAAAGCAGCCCACTTCCCCTCGTGAACTTCCTCCTTTCGTCACCCCCGTTTGGAAAATGTTTTTTGATGGAGCCTGTTCCCGGGAAGGCACTGGTGCTGGGGTGTTTTTTGTGTCACCTACCCAGGAAACCATATCTCTGTCATACAAATTAGAATTTGAAACCACCAACAATGTGGCAGAGTATGAAGCCCTTTTTCTAGGATTAAGAGCTGCGAGGGAAATGGGAATTTAGGAGATAACAGTGTTCGGAGATGCAGAGTTGGTGGTCCAATAGATTAGAAGCGCTTATCAAGCTAAGAACCCTCGACTCAGAAATTACAGGAATGAAGCATGGGACCTAATTGACAATTTCTTCTCAGCTTTCAATATCTCTTTTATTCCAAGAGAGGATAATGTTGTGGCCGATTCTTTAGCCATCTCAGCCAGCTTGCTCAAAGTTTCTCTACCGTCCGTAGTTAACTCTGAAGTTGAAATAAGATACATGCCCTCTGTACCGGATAATGTCAAGCATTGGAAGGTATTCGAAGATGATCAGGAAATTGAAAGATTTCTCTGATCCGTGGATGAATTTTTTGCGCTGCACATCGATCAGGATCCTGACACAGGAGATGACCCTCACCCTGAGGTGTTTTTAAATAAAATTGCTAATCACCAGATTATTCAGCTACCTAGCAATCACATTTCAAGGGGACTAGTCCCATTGGAAAGATTGTTCGATGGGAACGATGTGGCAGTAAAGGGTAGAGTTTCAAGTGAAGATGCTAATACAGCTGAATGCAACATTGGTTCGCAGGAGGAGCCCAAGTTTCTCAAGCTGTCAAGCAGTCTGACCTCAGAGCAGAGGGTCGAATATACGCAGTTGCTTAGAGAGTTCATCGATGTGTTTGCATGGACATACGAAGACCTCAAGACGTATGACACATCTGTCATTGAGCATAAGATCCCGTTGAAGGAAGAGGCTAGGCCATTCAGGCAAAAGCTAAGGCAGATAAATCCCATGTTGCTGCCCGTTATGGAGAAAGAAGTAAAAAGGTTGTTGGATGCACAAATTATTGTCCCCTTGAGATATTCCGAGTGGGTGGCCAATTTGGTCCTAGTAAGGAAGAAAAGCGGAGAAATCAGGCTCTGTGTCGATTTCAGGAATCTGAACAGAAGCTCAAAGAAAGACAATTACCCCCTACCTAAGATGGAACACATACTGCAACGGGTAATTGGTGCATCCAGGATATCCATGATCGATGGGTTTTCTGGCTATAATCAGATATTGGTCATGCCTGAGGACAGAGAGAAGATAGCCTTCACCACTCCTTGGGGCACATTCATGTATGCCAAGATGCCATTTGGACTAATGAATGCAGGAGCAACATTTCAGCGAGCCATGGATATAGCCTTCATCGGGGAAAAGGACAAGTTCATGGTGATCTATCTCGATGACATCACAGTCTTCTCCATCTCAGACAAGGAACACTACCACCACTTAAGGAAAGTTTTCATGAAGTGTCGGAGGTTTGGTCTGTCCCTAAACCCCAAGAAATATTTGTTCGCTATGCAGGAAGGGAAGTTGTTGGGCCATATAGTATCAGCAGAGGGAGTGAGAATTGATCCCAGTAGGGTGGAGGCAATTCAAACCTTATCACTTCCCAGGTCTAAAAAAGAGGTTCAGGCCTTTTTGGGGAAAATTAAATTTCTAAGGAGGTTTGTCTCAAATTTTGCCGAGCTAGTGAAACACATCACGACCATGCTCAGGAAGGGGAATGAGGTGAAATGGACCGCTAAGCCCAGGGAATCTTTTGACCAAATAAAAAGGGCATTGACCGAGACACCTGTGCTAATCAGTCTTGACTATTCCAAGGAATTCCTAATTTTCTCCTTTGCTTCTTTTGATACGGTGGCAGCGGTCTTGTTACAGAAAAACGAGAAGGGGCATGAGTAACCCATCGCTTTCTTCAGCAAGGCATTAAGAGATGTGGAGACCAGGTATGAGATCATGGAGAGAAGGCCTATGCCCTAGTGAAAGCCCTCAAATCTTTCAGGATCTACGTCTTGCATTCGAAGGTGACAGCATATGTTCCTTCAGCTTCCGTCAAGGACATTCTCGTACAGCCAGACATATATGGGAGAAGAGGCAAATGGATAGCAAAAATTCTGGAATTTGACTTGGAAATAAAGCCCACCAAGTTGGTTAAGGGGCAAGGTCTAGCCAAGCTACTGGCTGAATCCAACTGTGAAGCCTTGGGAGTCAATTTCCTCAACACTCGCTCAGGAACTCAGCAAGCTGAGCTGCCCAGCCAAGGCTCTCAAGATGGCTTATCGTTGGAAGATTGTGCCTGGTATCGTGACATTTTGTACTTTCTGTAGGAATTGAAGCCTCCGGATGGAATGGGTAAAAGTAGGCAAGATCTTTAAAGCTCAAGGCGGTCAGGTATTGTCTCATTGAACAAGTTTTGTACTGGAGAGATCCTTTGGGGATGCTACTGAGATGTTTGAACCCACCAGAAGCCCAGAAAGTTATGTTTGATTTCCATAAAGGCCTTTGTGGGGGGCATCATTTCTGGAAGACCACAGCTCATAAGATCCTCAGGGCTGGATATTACTGGCCTACTTTATTTGCTGATGTCTGCAGAGGAATCAGAGCTTGCATCAAATGTCAAAGGTTCTCAGGAAAGCAGCAGCTCAAATCGCTGCCATTGAAGCCTATAGTATCTCCAGCACCTTTTCAGTAGTGGGGGTTGGACTTCATTGGAGAAATTCATCCTCCCTCAAGCGGCCAACACAGATGGATCCTGACAGCAACAGATTATTTCACCAAGTGGATAGAAGCTGTCCACACCAGAAGTGCATCTCACAAAGTAATTATCAGCTTCCTGGAGGATATCATAGCCAGATTTGGCTGTCCCAGCAAGATCGTCACCGATAATGTTGCTTCTTTCAAGTCTGAGCCTCTAATTAAGTTCCGTGAGCAGTTCTAGATCTCACTAATTCACTCCACCCCCTACTATCCCCAGGGCAATGGTTTAGCAAAGTCTTCCAACAAAAGCCTAATAAGGATCATCAAAAGGCTGTTGGAAGACAACAAAAGGGCCTGGGATTCAAAGTTGAAGTTTGATATGTGGGTTGATCGTGTGACAACGAAGAAATATCTGGGCACTTCGCCTTTTCAGCTAGTCTACGGAGCAGAGGCAGTTTTTCCTACTCAGCTCACCTTACCTGTGGCGAAATTCTTTCAAGACTATGAAGGAGAAATAGATCATATGATCAGGAGGATTCATCAGATAGTAGAATTGCAGCAGATCAGAGAGCAGGTGAAGACCGCAGCTCATAATCACCAGGAAAAGATCAAGCAGGCTTTCGACAGGAAAGTCAAGAATAAGGAGCTCGAGATCGGAGATTTGGTACTCAAGTGGGATGCCCCCAGGCAGGATAAAGGAAAACACAACAAGTTTGATGCCCTCTGGATTGGCCCCTTCAAGATCTCTGAGATTTTCTCTAACAACACGTATGGGTTGCAAGATCTGGAGGGTGAAGAGGTTTTCAACAGCCCAGTGAATGGGCATTTTTTGAAAAAATGTTTTGTTTGAGCCTCAGACGGCTCCCTTGTTTGTAAATATTGTCCTTTAGTTCTTTGTTTAGTTTCTTTTTGCGTGTTTTCGACCTAATAAGTGACTCCATAGCCCAATAGCAAGGCACTGAAGTTGCGGAAGGAGTTCTTAGAGCATTGCAGGGACGACTCTATCCCCCATGGAGCCTAATGTTAGCGATTCTTTTTGTCATTTGGCGCAGAAGCACCCAGGGCTGTAGATTGCACACGAAACACCCAAGTGCAGCAGCGGAAGAACCCAATTTTCCGGTTACGAGTCAAGCGA
>JZKD02S2373459.1:255173-265475 GCA_000966675.3 Picea glauca
GTTGTAGAGGGGATCATCACGATCTCCAGGCGCCATCGGACCCGATCTTAATAATGTTTCTAGTATTAAAGTAAATGAAGGCAAGAGCGGGTGGTTGAAACCTCCGTTCATTCATTAAATAGGGGGAATGGAGGGTCTGGCAAGCTGCCTGCTCGTAGAGGTCCTCTGTATCGATTTCCTCAAAGAAGCCATGCCGGAGTCCCAACTTGACAGAGAAGTCTACATACGCTAGCTGAGCACTTAATGGCTTAGCTACCCTCCTTACAGGGGCCATGCGTAGTAAAGGTGGCACTTAAAGAAAGATATTGGTATGAGTTTGACTGAAGGGACATCAAACCTTGAGTGACTGGGCACACCTCTGTGAGGTGAATCTTCCTGGGTATATAGACTCAGTTTTTGGATTTTGAAAGCATCGATGGTAGAGCAGAGCTCCCGATCGTAAAGTTTTAGCAGACATTCTAGCTTTCTGGTCATGCATCTGTATATGAGATTTCTATTTTATAACAGACAGTCTTCTTAATCCATCTATATTTTCGTCTCATGCTAGGAGAGTTCATGATCGAATGATTCGCATGAATTGTTATATTTATGTTATGATAAAGGATTTGTCATTGCATTATTGTATTCCCTAGTCTTATGTGTTTGAATATAAGAGGATCTCGTGTTTGGACGCTTTCTTCTCTAGTCTGTTGGAAATCTGATGTTTACTACAAACCTTCGCATCTCCCTGATATAAGTCTTCCCCCTACTCACCCTTACTACGACTCACTGTCAAAAGTTATATAAGACCTCACTTGCCCATGCATGCCTGGCCTAGTTTCAAAGTTAGAACCACATCGTTTGAGTTAAGCCTCCATCCGATCACCCCATTAAACCAACTGTGACATAAACTGATGGGCGTTAGGCTCTGCTCCTGCAAGCAATCCAAGAGTGACTTCTGACGCTAAAAGGTTGGATGATCGAGGTAGCAAAGAGAAAGGCCTCAACATCTTCATCATTTCTTGAGAGTGCATCTACCAAAACATTTTGCTTCCCTTTTTTGTAGATGATTTCAAAATCATAACCCAACATCTTGGTCATCCATTTTTGTTGTTCTTCTAAAGATAGTCTTTGTTCCAAGAAGTATTAAGACTATCATGATCTGTTTTGACCTTGAAGTGCCTACCTATTAGGTAAGGGCACCATTTCTTCAATGCATGTAGTATTGCCATCATTTCCTTCTCATAAATGGGTTTATGTAAGTCCTTTCCCTTGAGTGATCGACTTTCAAAAGAAACAGGCCTTCCTTCTTACATTAGAGCAAAACCAATGTCATTTCCCGAGGCATCGCATTCCACAATAAGGGTTTTTGTGAAGTCTAGTGTGGTCAATATAGGAGCTTTGCACATCGCCTCTTTAAGTTGTTTAAAATCTTAAGTTACCTCTGGAGTCCATGAAAATGCACCCTTCTTAGTTAATGTCATTAAAGGTGTTGTTATTCTTCCATAGTTCTGAACAAACTTGCGGTAGTAACTTGTCAAACCCAAAAATCCTCTAAGATTCTTTAATGTTTTGGGAATCGACCAGTCCATCATGGCCTTAATCTTGTTCGGGTCTACCTTGACACCTTCATGAGATACAATATGATCCAAATACTCTACCTCCTTCACCCCAAAGAAACATTTGGATGGTTTGGCATATAGTTGTTGCTCCTTTAGTAGTTGTAGCACCTTGTCAACATGTTGAACATGATCCTCTCGAGACTTCATATAGATTAGTATATTATCAAAAAATACTAACACAAATTTTTGAAGGAAGGAATTGTTGGCCCTCGACCAAGTTTTGTGGAAACATTAGTCGTGTTTAACCATTTTTGGGACTTCAACAGGTTGGTCGAAGAACGGAGCACCCAGGCAAAGCGGAGATCGTGGGATCTCGCCCATTTTGCGGGCTTTTTGGGCCTTTAGGGTTTATGTAACGGGTACGGGATGTCGACCCATGGGTCTTACCCATGTTTAGGCCCTTTTTGTAATGTATAAATAAGTAGCTAGGTGATGTAAGAAGTAGACCTAGTAAGTCGATGGCTTAGTGCTAATGTTATCTATGTGCAAGAAGATGTGTTAAGGCTTGCAGACCTAAGTGTAAGTGTTTGGTAAGTGCTTTGTGCACAGACTGTGTAAAGGCTCTATGCTTGGACCTAACTCAGAGAAGGATGATCTGGCGAGGTGTGTGCAGATCTCCTGTCCTATGCGGAGTTGGCTTTGTGGCTTGGTGTCTGTAAGGAGATTGAAGAAACTAATAAAGAAGAAGAAGAGTTGGTGGACGTAGCCCCACACTAGGGTGAACCATGTATATCATGTGTTAATATGCTTTGTGCTATGTTGATCTTGTTATTTATGTATCTATTTGCTTAGGGCACTATTCCTGATGTATGATAGTTAGATCTATGAATGCTTAGTGCTTTGTGATGTGAACGAATGTTAGATCTACTATGATGCTATGTGTTGAATGGCTAGAGATGCTTGATCTTGGTTGTTACTACGCTACTCTGTAATTAGGGTTTTAACCTGTTATGTGAATAAGGATTAAATACTAATGAATGTTAATTGCTAAGTGCTCTGTTAAGTATTGTGATCACAGATCTATGTCCCAGCTAGGTTGTAGACACTTGAGTCCTGCAACCCCCCCTGCCTCTACCTTGGGTGAGACTTCATCTGCTTCACAGGTGTTGCCAAAAGGGTCGGTAGTTAGGGTTTTGTTGGTGCGTTGTTAAAGCGTTGAACCTTGGGTCTACCCCTATGCCAACAAATGGTTCTGTTGTCGGGATCTGAAACTGTGATTGTTGGGAACTAAAGAAAAGAGAAATATTTGTGTGTAGATCTGTTGTTGTAGTGCGCAGTATTCTACTTAACTTGTAAAGCTTTGTGCTAAGAAGAGAAGTCTGATCTGAAGAAAAGAGATAAGATCTTAAATATTTGTTCTCTAATAAAGGTAAGATCAGTGGAAAATTTTGCTTCGGAAGCATGAATCTAGGTATGTTTGATAGATTTTGTCCTAGTCTGAAAATTAGGGCACGACTAGAAGAAAGAAGATGTGATCTGAATAAATTTGATAGAGTTAGTGAAAGTTATGTTATTCCTATGCGTAAAAAGAATTTTTGGACTAACAAATGGATGCAGGACCCTAGAAATAATTTTTGCAGATTGTAGGTCCATCACTGTGATCCCAGTGTGTAGTACAGGAAAGGTTGGGGATCGTTTAAAAGAAAGAGAGGATTGACATTGTGTTATAACTGCAGGAGACTAGGACATCTTGCTAAGGAATGCCCTGGTAGAGGTCCTATTTGTCTTTGTTGTAAATCTATTGGTCATGAAGTTTTGGATTGCCCTAGAATGATTGTTAAAGCTGAAAAGATGAACATGAGACAAGAAAACAATGAAGAAGGTCAAGAAACTAAGAATATTCTAGAGAACCAGAAAGAATCAGAGACTATATTATTGTAGATGAAAGAAACATTGAATGATCACAGAGACATCAGTTTACCAAAGATCTTAAAAGAAAAGCAGTGTATAGAAACAAGAATAGGAGACTTCGACATAGACTGTGTTCTGGATGACAAAACATAGGTGAATATTATGCCAGAAAATACTTGGGAAATTTTGGGAAAGCCCGCTATGATTCCTTCATTAGGAGGAATAGGATTGTTTAAAGGAAAGATGATAACCCTACGTAGAAGACTTACTCATGTACCTACGATAGCCCATGGAGCATTGACTGAAGAAGAATTTGAGGTCATTAAGTTTGTTGAGAACAACGCTCCTTTTGCATTTTTGTTAGGAAGGACCTGGATTGAGAAAGATCAGATCCGAAGGAAAGAAGAAGAGGAAGCCACAAAACAGAAAAAGCAAGAATTAAGGGACTTCATAGCCAAGAAAACAGAACGAATAAGAGAAGAACAAGAGGAAAAGTCGAAGCAACTGAGGGCCAGAGACCTAGCTGTCGAAGCTTAAAGAGAACAAGAAGGCTTAAAGAACCTATCCATGCAGGAGAGAAGAGCACCTACCCCAAAAGTAGTAAGAGAAGAAGCAGTACCCTCGAACCCTGTGAAAGAACATTAACAATGTGAAGTTACTATGCTAAGAGAAGATAAGAACAAGAATGGAAAGAGGAATCCATAAACTCAGATCACAGAAAAGAAGGCAAGAAAGCTCAGTAAGAAGAAGACAAAGTTAGAAACATTGCAGGAGGTTCCAGAGAGGAATTCGCAGAAGACAGGCTTGCAGAACTTGAACCTCGTCGGAATAGCAGAACAACGCAGACTGGCACTTCGGCACGACGAAGCTATATGATCGTTGGAAGCATCCTGGCCGTTAGAACGATGCTCCGGAATAGTTAGAAACACAGTTATTGCCGGAAAGATCGCCATTGGACCATTGGAACCGCGCCATAATGGATGGAATCGTATTGATTGAGGCATTCCAACCCATTGGAGGAATCCATTACGACATTGTTTATTTAATCTGTTGAATACCACACCTGGGACGCTTTTGCAAATTGTGATTATCCGAGCTAATAGAGAATTGATCACTATTGTGTTGTGCTTTTGAGATCTCGCCACCCATTTTCTTACCTTGAGTGTCTGTTCACCTACCCGAGATATTTGATCACGAGTGTGTATGTCGGGCAAATGCATCGCAGTAGAGAAGTCTATGGAGGAGATCTTAATAGACCTTATGGCTGAGAAATTCATGTCCGCAGGAGTACAAGCCTCATCGATGAGAGGATTGCAAGCATGCCCCTTGACTGGACGTCAATCTGGGCCATCCCAAACCACGACGGAGAAAAGAAACAAGCACCACGATGACTTGGCGAACGCGAAGCTCATCCCGTTGGTCTTTCCCAACTACATCCTGCCTCTAGCTGGCACGGTTAGTCATGACAACGTCCTATGTGACTTCGAGTACATGCTCATCACTACGTACCTCCCGAAGGGGATACACACAGTGGACCGCAGCTAGGATTGATCCTTGATCTTAAGATCAACGACTTTAATCTGGGAGACATGAAGAATTATGCGTTGCTCACACCACATAGGTACTTGACAAAGATGACTAAGAAGAAGCCAAAGATAGTTCCCCATCCATGGATTAAGGAGATCGCGAGGTCCACCATTCTTAACGTGACGAAGATACCCCACTTCGGAAGACATCAGGAGGTTAACGTCTGTGTTAAACTCCTTCTGCCGTGCTACCATGGAGGCTATCTATGGTTAGATAGGTGTGTGACTATGGATCTGACGCTGATCCACATGATCATTGGATTGAGCATGCAGGGACTAGACCCTCATAAATTCTATACAGGGAAGGTTATAGATCGCACCCTAGTGCAGCGTATAAAGGAAACCTATGATAATGTGGAAAAGGGGAAGCGAGGCTACAAGGTAGCCTCCATCTAAGATGGCGCAATGCGCTTAGCTTGTCAGTCGATCGCTGGTAAGCTCGTCAGGAAGAACAGACCAACGCAAGTCACGGGGTTTGTCGTCGACCTCGCAGGGAAGTGCGTTGAAGGGATGCAGATGAACTAAGCGAGCTACCTCGTCAATAAGTGGGATAAGGACTGATGCGAAGCGTAGGACCAAGGTTATGAATTCTACTTCAGTTAGCTGTTGATCCTTATTGTATTTGTCGCTTGGGAGATGCCGGAGGGAGTGACATTCCCAGAAGTCGAGCCATCCGAACCACTGGCTACGAGGTTCGCCACCTTGTGGTATACGAGTGACATGGCGAAGCAATGGCAATCAAACATGGTGTTTCACACTTACTACCTACATCTCACGTGAGCCATTGAGTCATTCCTCGAATGACTCTGAACACCTTGCATACTTACAGGCCACTAGAGAAGTTCCACGCAGACCGCCACTTCATATATATCATTGCGCACAAGGACGAAAGCAAGGAGGAACTACAGTCTTATTACAAATTGACTGAGGAAGATATGGAGGAGATAACCAAGGAATGGCCTACGAAATTCCTTGTACCAGTCGAGCAGACAGAGCTCTCCGACCCCGATATCATCAAAAGTCCTTTGATCACCCGAGAAGAGTATGATGGACCGAGCAATGCTAAGAAGAAGAAGAAGAAGGGAGAGGTGTAGGACATAAACAACGCATCGGAGGAAATTGCGTCTGATTCACCTGGAGGAGGAGGAGGTCACAAAGTAAACCAAGAAGAGGAAGGGGAAGAAGACAAGCAGGAAAAGGGCGAAGTGACACCGCCAAAAGATCCCCTTACAGAGGCCGAGATGTCAAAGAAAAGGAAGGTTTCTCCGAAGAAACCCTGCAGAAGAAGTCAAGAGCAAATAAGCCTCAGTCACAGAATGTGCTCACAGTGGATGATATTGACCTCATCATCGCAGTTGTAGCAGATACTTCGAAGGATATCTTGCAGTGAAATGAAGCAAAGAAGGAAATGATGTATGACAGAATCGAGGCGGAGTTGAAAGGGGTACAACAAGCCCTCTATTTGAGCCATGCAATGTTTAGTGCGCCATCGTCATCAGAAGGTATAGAATTGGGGGATGAGCCCACCCAACTGCGAAGGATAATAGATGCTAAAGAGGCTCGCCTTCATCGAGTACAGGAAGAAAAATAAATGCCATAGAGGCCTTGAAGAAAGCACAGGAGGAAACCCTAAAGCAACTTCAGATTGCGCAGAAAGAGAAAGATGACCTTAGAGCAAAGTTTGAAGAGGACAAAGAGCAGATCCAAAGAGAAAAAGACCAGCTGCTCGTGGAGCAGATGGGGGTTAGAGAGGTAGTCACTAGAGCACTTTTCTTTGTGTCGAGCTTGGCCCAGATGGAAGAGGAGACAGTTGAGATCCAAGTGGGGAAGCTCGCTGAGGCCATTCAACAACTTCAAGCAAGAGTAGCAGAGTTAGAACTACAAGCAGTGTCAAGCACTCTGCGGGAAGTGCGAGATCAGAGGGAAGAAACTGTCAGGAGCACAGTCGAAAGAATCAAGGTGTTGGCTTCAGAATGCAAGAAACTGAGTGCTAGAAGTGCGCAGACCTATGAGCGCCTTGCAAAGGACCTAGAACTGAGAACATTGGAAGCACAACTCCAGGAAGCGAAACAACAAGCATCGACGATGCAAGTGCAACTGAAGATACTTATAGCGGTAGAGAAGATGAAGAGGTCGTAGGAGAAATGCGCAATTGAGCAGCAGGTCAATTCCATCCATAGTAGAGTCATGGAGGTGACACAACGACTCCAGTCGGTGCAGGACAAAGCATTCACCCTCTTTGAAGAGATCAAGGGACAAGGATCACAGTTGGAATAGGTGGTCGCCACAGTGGAACAACACCTGGAAGGGCCTATCACTGAGCAAGTCATTTAGGAGTTCATCGAGCAGGAGGCTCTGGCAAAGCAGCAAGTCAAGGCAACTCGAGGCCTTCGAAGCAGAGTTTCCCAGATCAAAGTGACTTGGGACGAGTCACGGGTGAGTGTTGGGGGCCTGTTGGCCCTCGACCAAGTTTTGTGGAAACATTGGTCGTGTTTGACCATTTTTGGGACTTCGACAGGCTGGTCGAAGAATGGAGCGCCCAAGTGAAGTGAAGATCGTGGGATCTCACCCATTTTGCGGGCTTTTTGGGCCTTTAGGGTTTATGTAACGGGTACGGAATGTCGGCCCATGGGTCTTATCCATGTTTAGTCCCTTTTTGTAATGTATAAATAAGTAGTTAGGCGATGTAAGAAGTAGACCTAGTAGGTTGATGGCTTAGTGATAATGTTAGCTATGTGCAAGAAGATGTGTTAAGGCTTGCAGAGCTAAGTGCAAGTGTTTGGTAAGTGCTTTGTGCACAAACTATGTAAAGGCTCTGTGCTTGGACCTAACTCGGGGAAGGAGGATCTGGCGAGGTGCGCATAGATCTCCTGTCCTATGCGGAGTTGGCTTTGTGGCTTGGTGCCTGTAAGGATATTGAAGAAACTAATAAAGAAGAAGAAGAGTTGGTGGACGTAGCCCCACACTGGGGTGAACCACGTATATCATGTGTTAATATGCTTTGTGCTATGTTGATCTTGTTATTTATGTATTTATTTTCTTAGGGCACTGTTCCTGATGTATGATAGTTAGATCTATGAATGCTTAGTGCTTTATGATGTGAATGAATGCTAGATATGTTATGATGCTATGTGTTGAATGACTAGAGATGCTTGATCTTGGTTGTTACTGCGCTGTTATGTAATTAGGGTTTTAACCTACGATGTGAATAAGGATTAAAGACTAATGAATGTTAATTGCTAAGTGCTCTGTTAAATATTGTGATCATAGATCCGTGTCCCAGCTAGGTTGTAGACACTTGAGTCCTGCAACCCCCCCTGCCTCTACCTTGGGTGAGACTTCATATGCTTTGCAGGTGTTGCCAAAAGGGTCGGTAGTTAGGGTTTTTTTGGTGCATTGTTAAAGCGTTGAACCCTAGGTCTGCCCCTGTGCCAACAGGAATTGAAAATGGAATTCATCAACCCTTGGAATGTGGAAGGTGCATTCATAAGGCCAAAATCCATGACCAAAAATTCATAATGGCCTTCATGAGTTCAGAATGTTGTTTTTGGTATATCTGCCTCCTTCATTCTAATTTGATGATATGCTGAACGAAGATCCAACTTTGTGAAGTAGATTGCTCCATGTAATTCATCTAACAATTCATCAATGACAGGAATGGGAAACTTATCTTTAATGGTGATCTTGTTGAGCTCTCTATAATCTGGACACATACACCATGAGCCCTCTTTCTTGAGTACCATTACCATCGGTGCAGAGTAACAACTTTGGCTAGGTCTAATAATGCCAGCCTCTAACATTTCTTCAACCATACGCTCAATTTCACTCTTCCGGGCATAAGGGTATCTGTAAGGCCTGATGTTAGGAGGAACACTCCCAGGAATTAGGTGAATAGCATGATCATGATTTCAAGTGGTGGAGGACATCTAGGAATATCTTCAAATACTTTGGAATGCTTATCAATGATCCCTTGGATATCTAGTGGAATAAATGGCTTAGATGTTTGAACATCTAGTGAGCATAGTTGTACAATTACACCCTGATGCCCCTTTTTCAATAATATTGCCATGCCATTAGAGCTTCTCACCTTACTGGGTTTCCCTATGATACCCCTTAACTCAATTTCATTTCCTTCTAATGAAAATTTCATGAAAAGTTCTTGAAAATTAAAAGCCATTGTTCCCAATTATTGTAACCATTGGACTCCTAGTACAACATCAACACCACCCATGGGTATAGCAATCATTGGACTATTCATTACATATTCCCCCATAGTAAGATTGATCTTATGGAATTTTCCTAAGCAATTGATAGTTCCTCCATTTGCAATCATTAATTGAAACTCTAGCGCTGGATATATAAAGCAATTGAGAGCTTTGGCTAATTTATAGTGAATGAAATTATGAGTACTACAAGAATCAATTAGGACTATTACCTTTTTATTTTTTATATATCCTTCGATCTTGAGGGTTTGAGGAGTGTTAATTCCAGCCAATGCATTACATGATATCGTGGGAGTCAACTCTTTAGAAGAAATCTCTTCCACGTTTTCATCTTGAGATGGTTCTTGTTCTTCTTCTTCTTCCTCTTCACAATCTATGTAGAATTAATTCTTCTCACCACACATATTTCCCTTACTATACTTGCTGTCACAATTAAAGCATAAACCTTTTACTTTTTTCCTCCAATTGTTGATGTGTCAACTTTGTAGGTTGAGGTGTTTTAGAAGAAGGAACATTATTCTCTCTATAGATGTTAAGAGTGGTCCTTCTAGTAACCATAGCCATATTTTTACTTTTAACATATCTCACCACCATGAACACATACTCCAATGATTTGGGTTCCCAAAGGCGAACCTCATGTTGAATGTTATCCTTTAAAGTTCCTATGAATACATCAATCAGGTGCTCATCTAGAATATCTGTTACATTTATATTCAATCTTTGGAAGTTCTCAATGTGCTCCGCAACTGAACCCTTTTGCTTGAGATTTATCAGTTGGCTAAAGAAGGTATTGCTCCTTGTATCCTCATAGTGTGCTATCATTTCTTCCTTGAAAATTGTCCAAGTGACAAGTGATTTGCGAGAACAAAGCCATTGATACCACACAAATTGATTGGGTTCTAAATATAAAGAAGCAATTCATACAGTTTGTGTGTGTGGCACATCATGTAGATCAAAGAACTGCTCCATCTGAAGTATCCATGTGATTGGATCCTTGCCATCAAACTTCCTCATATCGATCTTAGGAAAGTGGTTGGTCTT
>JZKD02S2373459.1:307195-327566 GCA_000966675.3 Picea glauca
ACATTTCTTTATAACCCATCTTCATTGCAACTCCCCCCTTGGAAATTTTCTTTCAATGCAAGGATCTAGTGAAAGATATTGAAATACCAAGATATTGTTAGTAGAAGGATACCTCTGAGAAAGCTTAATAATGAGGGATGGAAAATATTATCCCCTAATTGTCCTTTGTTTCTCCTTCCCTGGTGTCAATAGTATGAATCATAGAATGATTGCAAAGGTGTAAAGTTACAAAGAAATTTTACACTCTTATTATGCTCAGATATATAGGAAAGTGAATTCAAAATGTATTCCAAGAGATGGCTTCCAGCCCAATCCTATACAAGAAAACTAATTTTAAAAAATTATCCATAAATATGGCTTCCAAAGGTGTACACGTTGTTGTTACAGAGAAATCCCCCTGCGGACAAGTGGATTCTCTCTTGGACTCTAGACTCATAAGGCCAAGACAGAAAGGGTGCTAACTTTGGTCACTGACATCCTTTTAAATCTAATTAAACCAATACAAAGAGAAGAGGAAGAAAGAGAAATCCATCTGCGGAAAAGTGGATTCTCTCTTGGACTCTAGACTCCTAAGGCTAAGACATAAAGGGTGCTAACTTTGGTCACCGACATCCTTTTAAATCTAATTAAACCAATACATAGAGAAGAGGAAGAAATGCGTACCTTTTTAACGACGTTCGTCCTTGTGCAGTCCAAGTTGAGCTTTGATGTCCAAGATCTTTGATAAGTCTTGCAAATCAAACAAAGATGGAACAAGCTTCCTATTCTACTAAGATTAGCTTAAAACCAGATCTATCTAATATAGACAAGCTCATGTAGAACAAACACATCCTTGAAAGAAACAAGCACATATGTATATTAATGAGAACAACAGAGAATACTTACAGATCTTTGATGAAGGTGCAACAGCCTCTCCCAACTCTCCTTTTCCAACCCTTTTGCTCAAGTAATCCACACACAAGATGGTTATGTTTCAATGATATCTCCCTTATGAGATCATAAGTTTGATGCCTTCAATGTCTCCCCCTTTCACCATGAGGAGGCCTTCTTATATAGGCTTGGAGAGGCCTAACCACTTAAGAGGTTCTTGCGATAGGTTGAGGATCCTTCTCCTTCAGTTGTGGATCTTCCCTAAAATTGAGGCTTGATCTCAGTTTCAAATCCAACCAACTCAAGAGATGAAGGGGATTCTTCCCTGATTTTCCTCAACTGTCCAAAATTCGCTCAAAAAGGCCAGCGCTCCCTGAAAAGGGGTCACAAAGCATTTCAACACTCCCCCAAAGGAGGGTACAGAGCGCTGGCGCTCCCTGACAGTGTATAGGGGAGCATTGCCTTCCAAAAATGGTTTTTGAGTGGTTTTTTCCATGGCAAAAGACTTGTACTATTTGTCAAATGATTTCTCCTCTTCAAAACCAGTCTTTTGAGGTGTCTTTAAAGTGTTCTTGATAATGTCAATGCGACATAGGCAAGATGACAGTATTATATTTGTGACACTTGCGGCCAAAATACGACACTTGCGACACTAGTAATGACGGCAATAGGTCATCATTGTAAAGAGTAACTTTGATGTGTAATAGATTGCCCCCCAAAGTGCGAAGTTAGAAGACGGGAACTGATGAATGAAGTGCTTTGTAGACTTTTTCAAGCAAGGGTATGGACTCAGAGAACCTGGAAGAAGTTGCACACAACCATCAAACAAATATTATGACATGTTTCAAACCCAAGGCAGGCATACCTATGCTTGAGTGATAAAGAATTTCAATGTATGACCGCCATAAAATACACTGTGGATCCATAATTATATTGACAAAAAGGTATAACCACTGAAGATACAATGTGGATCTATACTCCCATGACCTGAACTGATCGTAGCCATGAAAAATACACAGTGGATCTACGAGACAACAAGACATAGCCACGACCAATACAAAGTGGATCTATGTGACAGTATATGTGTCAATGTTCAATAGAAACTCCGTTGCAACCTGGGCAAAGTACATATAAGAGTGATGAATCAACCCAAGGTATTCTTACCAATCCCGATGTAGTACGAATCCAACCATGTGAATAGATGTCTTGATGTCGAACATGGTGGAAACTACTTGATTATCGGTCAATAAGGTAAACCATTAACAAGCGCGAGGGAAATCACCATTGATGTCAATGATTCCCAAGGTACTCTAGTACATTCCAATGAATGTGAATGGATGAGCTGAAGTCGAACATCCGTTGAATCATCCGATCATAGGTCAATGATGTAAACCCACTTTCAAACGTGAGGAGGCTTGCCATTGAGGCATGTAGGTCCCAAGGTACTAACTGGTTTCTAATTCTAGTTCTCAGATAATGTGTTAGTGTCGACAGGAATAGAATCGTTGAAGGAGGGATTTGATGTATCCCCCATCAATGACACGAAACAAACACAAAGATGTAAATTGGTGGATCAAAAGAACATGGACTGACACGGGTATTGAAACAAGAAATTTGTGATGGTTGACTCTCGAGGTAGATACTTCCATTGAACACTGAGGCACGACAGCAGAAACATGATATGGACCAAAACATGATAATGCAGTGGATACTGTGACTTTCGTCAGGTGACCCAAAGGAGTAAGGAAACTCAGAGGATTGGTTCAATGCAAAGGTTCAACAGATTAAAATGCATGCAAAGACAAAGTCTCATGTTCAAGGGCGACTGTAAGGGTGACTGTTGATGTTCTTAAAAACTGTTTGTCTTGCTTCTTTCAATTTTTCCCCCATCCAGATAGATGAGTACCTCTTTTTATTTTAACGAGATCGAGGAGGGTAACACATGCTCAATATAACTCACCTTTGGCAAGTTCCTCTTTCTTTTTAACGAACTGGAAGAAGTAAGGGTTCGGTCCCATATGGTCCCTTCAATGTATAATTGTTTAATGAGTCCAGAGAAGGTAAACTCGGTGGTTTTTCATATTTAGAGAGTCTGAAAATGACTTAAAGAAGACTCCAGTGTTGTCCTTTTTCATAATGTTAGTCTCACGAGGATGAAAAAGAGATAAATTATCACTCGAAAGACGCCCTTTGAAACCTTTTAATGAGTGGGAAAGGAAGCAAGATCACTTGACAATCTTTTCATGTTTAGAGAGTCTGAAAAGATCTTAAAGATGACTCCAGAGGGTTCCTTTTTTGTGTATCCATGCGAGCCCGAAAAAGAGATAAAAGGTTGCTCGATGTGTTCTCGTGTTTTTCCTAGCGTGAGAATGGATGAAAGACTATGCTCGTTAATGTGACAAGATGAAAATCCAACAAAACTGCTCTGAAGACTGCCAAAAAATGTCAAAATTGAATTCCAGGGTATTAATAAGGCCTCCAAAATATTTTCCGAAACCCAAAACTAACTATATCTTAGGCAAAAATGAAATTTATAATAGTAAAATGAGTTAAAAACATCATTTACCATTTCATTTGTGCAAAGATTTGTAGCAGTGGAGAAATTGAGCTTCGGAGGGTGAATCTTGCATTGTTCAATGCCAGAGCTATGATCATCTTTTTTCGTCACCGTCTGGACCAGGTTGGTGCTCTTCTTCCTCTCTTTAATTTACATGGTTTAAATTTTGGTTTTAGGCAATAAATGGATTTAAGAATTGATGCCCTGGGATGATGTAAGCGCCCAAAAAGGCTCGATGCTCCTCTAGAATTCGAGGGGAGTGTTGCCCGATTTGTTTAGCGCCCCTGCAAGCTTGGTAAGATGGCGCCAACACTCTGATGTGGGAGTGATAGGGGTGCTGCCCAAAAAACATAAGAAAAAACGCCCAAAACACCCAAAAACGTCGATGCTCCTCCAAAAGGGTAATGGAGGCATTATGGAAAATTTGCAGCGCCTTGGTGAGCCTCTTGAAGAAGTGTTGGTGCCCTGATATGAGTGTAAAGGGGGCATTGGCATCCCAACTAGAGAAAAATATTTTTTTTTAAGTTTTTAATTGCCCAAAAATTGCCGAAATAATGTGACTAATGACTTTCACTTGTTGATGATTGCAGATAACTTCAGCAAAAGTCATGATCGAGTGGAAATAAAGAGAGCATGAGATCAATGATGTGACCGCCTTGCAAAGTCCCCGATCAAGGGATGCATTGAGGAATTGCGGTCTCCTCAAGTACTTTAAGATGCAAAAAATGAAGAAAGAGGTTTCTTCTTGAGGATATGATTGGGCTGTGGGACGTTGCAGAGCAAGGGTTTCAAATTGGAACACAACTTCTTACCATCAAGTTGGGAGATGTGTACTTCCTGACTGGCATATCGAAAAGAGGGGCCCCCGTTTTTTTACCCGGACAGAGGGTACTTCCCGTGCCTGTGGAGGAGTACTTGGCAAACCACTATGTCCCAAGATCGAGATTAGTGGGAGGTAGAATTTCCATCAAAGACATCAGGGATATACCTCTTATATCTATCTTATTTTCCATTACGAGTATAGTGGGTAGTACCAGCTCACACTTAGTCTCAAGATCACAGGTGGCCTATGGTTTACAGTGTCTAGAGCCAACATTATTTAACTGGAGTGCAGGGTTCCTTCATAATGTGAAGGAGCATATTACGAGATGCATAACAGGGCAGCGGAAGCAGTTCAGGTATGGTTCATTCTTGGTTTCATTCTTCTTAGAACACATTCCTCAGATAACATTAGCAGTATGGCCAGTGGGAGAACTAGGTATGGAGAGATGGACTAGCCTGTCTTCGAGACTAGGCTCAGAGTCAGAGTTCAAGTTCATCGGTGATTTTTTTGCTTGGATGAGACACAAATTTCTCGTGATAGAAGACTTCCCATATGTCATATTGGATTTTCGTGGAAGTATGGACTTGGTTCTGCTGGCAGGAGAGGATTGGGATGCATCAGGTAAGAAACCAAAAATAATCTTGTCAAATGTTTTTTGATTTTAAAAATTATATTAATTTTTTTTTTTTGGGTATGTAGAAGAGTTTCTAATGGATGTATCATTTCATCATGCAGACAATGGAGCAATATGTCCGATAGAGATACTGACACCGAGACATCAAAGGGATGCTCAGATTACAACAGATCCAGGAGTAGGAGGTCTCTAGGAGGTTGAAAGAAACCTCCAAGGTCTCACGATGGGTATCCCTCCTTTTAGGAGGCAGGAGGTGCCCCTACATCTACAGAGACACATCGTGGGAGTGCCTGAGAGTGTTAACTCTTTACTGAGGTGAGTAGCCCGCACAGTGATATGCTACTCACAACACAATGCGCTGCAGGGAGATTAGAGTCTTCCTGATGATTGTATAGCATGTCTGACGATGCTTATGGGTGTGAAGACCCAATATTTTTCCCTTCTAAGTAATTTTTGATGTAACCAAACTTTTTCATCACGCAGTATATATATATATATATATATACATACATATATCGAAGTTTTTACAGTGCCTAATGATGTTTCAAATGTGATGTGTTTATGTAATGCATTTTTAATTTACATGTGATGTATGATTTATTTCCTTTATGAAACCTTATCTATGTGTGAGATATCGATCCATGATGTAATTGGATAATGAATCCAAAATGGTATTGAGTTCTCTTGGAATGTGTCTATATTTGATAAAATCAAACATTCGTTCAAGGCAACGAACTCGTAAGTGGAGACGTAGCAGGATAGGATTGCGAATAATGTAGATTCGATTAAGTTGAAAGACCACGAGTTTCGAGTCTAGGTTAATGATCATACGAGAAACACCTAGGGAGGAGGCTTCGGTTAAAAGTCTGATGACAACATGATATTCTGCCATGTTGTTAGTTGTCTATCCTAAGAAAATACCTCCTGAACTCACAAGCTCATCAGAGTGGTAAACAACCCAAGCTGCAGAAGAAACATTCTGGGTGTGTCGACTAGTGCCATCCGCAAACCCGACAAAGATAGGAAAGGAAGACATCATTTGTGCATGAAAACAAAAGACACAGTATGAGTGGCTAAGGCAAAAAATCGAGCATGCAAAAGAAAAAGACACACCAAACCAAACATACAATAGTGTACAAAGCATGCATGCTAGATGATCTAAGCATAATACTTCTTAAGGTAAAGCCCGTTCTGGGGATCACCCAAGGATATTCTGTCATAGTCGACTAACTCGTAGGTGCCTCTGTGTAAAACACATTTCACGATGTAAGGACCATGCCACAGAGGTTCTAACTTGCTTTTCCCTAACTTATCATGAGCTTGGTCATAGACAAGGATTAGGTCTCCTTCTGCAAAAGTCCAAGGGTGAACATATTCTTCATATTGATTCTTGATCCGCTTTTGATAGTCTCGTTAACAAGAGAAGCATCATGACGTGTTTCTTCTAGCTTGGTCAGATGTAAGAAATGTTCTTCTTCAGCAGAAGTGTGGGGCAGGAGTTCTAATTTAAGTTTCAGCGATGGAATCTCACACTCGATTGGTAAAACAACTTCTATGCCATATACTAATTGGAAAGGAGTGAATCCAGTAGAAGTTTTCACCAAGGTACGATAAGCCTAGAGAGAGGAGAAAAGTTGTAGATGCCAGGATGTCTTGTTTTCCCCTACCATACATTGAATCATGGTTTTTAGGACCTTGTTGATGGCTTCAACTTGTCCATTAGCCCGAGGATAGTACAGGGATGAGTTTTCATGGTGAAAACCCAACTTGGCATGCAACTCACTCATCATCTGGTTCTAAAAGTTTGAACCATGATCAGTGACAATGGCATGTGGAACACCAAAGTGAGTGATGATGTGGTTAAAAAAGAAAAGAGTTGCAGTACAACCATCATTCAAAAAGGTAGGTGTTGTTCCAGAGTCTGTACTTAAGGCTTAGAAGTACAGTGTCTAGGCATCTGAAAGTGAGTAAGGGGTAGAGAAGGAAGAAATGCCAACCTTTGGCAAGGGAAGCTGGGGCTGATTTCTAGGTTGTTGTCTAGCTTCCAATTATTCCTAGATGTTTATGTCCATTTCAATCGTTGCCCACGAACGTTCAAGTTCTACCCGGGTAGTGGTTGTTTTAATAGTAGTATAAAAAAGGTTCAAGACAATATGTGTTTGATCTAATAGTCTGGGTTCGCTATTAGGCTGTCTTGTCACAAGGACAGTCATAGAGGAACATAATGATAAGAAAATATCAAAACTTTTTTAGATGCTGTCTCGACTTCGGTCATATAAAGGAGAGTTTATAGCTCTGGTAGTGGAAATAGGGTGCAAACCAAAGGCCCTTTCCCATAACTGAGTTATATTTTAATAAATGTGTATGAGGTGTAAGAAAACATTAAGTTGTCTATCATGTAAGGCTCCTATCAAGGGAGAATCTCACTTGTAAACAGAGGAAGAAAAAGATAAAGAAATAACTTGATGAAGCATAAAATATATATAGAAATCTAAAATGTTCACTGGTCTTATACCTGCTAATAGCCAGTACAGAGGAAAAAAGGTAAACAATATAGACAACTAAAATTAATTCACTATAATAGAGGTTGTACTAAATTATAGCGAAACATTCATCAGA
This sequence comes from Picea glauca, assembly GCA_000966675.3. Classification (NCBI taxonomy): domain Eukaryota; kingdom Viridiplantae; phylum Streptophyta; class Pinopsida; order Pinales; family Pinaceae; genus Picea; species Picea glauca. Next base: position 314,699 of record JZKD02S2373459.1, read on the forward strand.
TACATATATGAAATGAAATTGAATATGAAATACTAGGAAACAAACTCATAACACAGTCGTGATGGAATCGAGAATCTTCGGATTTGCTTTGTATTAACTCTCGAGGGAGAAAATCTCTATTACAATTGACCCAAAAATGTCCAGCCTTTGTTCCTTCTTTCTATTGTATATTTATATAGATTTACATATGATGGAATCTCAATTGTTCCAGGATTTTCAGTTACAACAAGAAGGAGATCAATCATTTCATTTCTTTATCTCTGTCTTTATTTGGTACCAGAAGCCTGCCTCTTTGCATGCTCGATACAAGTGACACATTTTTCCACCAGCCGAGATATCAACCTAGAAGGTTATGCTTGACAATTGGCCTAAAAAATATAACAATCTCTGACTAATTGTGGTAAAATTTCTTCCATATGTCGGTCTAGGGTGTCGATAGTGCACAATCACACACTTGGTTTAATAATCCATTTATCTATTTCAACTATGTCTGCCAGAGTTACTTGTGAGACTTCGGCCGAATCTCTTTCTTCTTTCTCATTTATATCAAGCGATAGTTTTTCCATATTCATTTGGCTCAGTGTCTGAACATTGTTCTCACTATCAATGCCTAACACATTTTCATCTATAGAATTGAAAGCCTCTTCACAGGATTTCCTTACCTTCTTGGCTTGCAATTTTCCTTATGATATGCTGCGTTCCCATTCTTTCAATAAAATATTACCTCGGGTATGTTCTGAAATGGAAAACTCGGAACTATTTGCCGATTCCCTATTTGTTGTAGCTATTACAGCCTCTTGAAATGCAACCCGAGCTGCTCCAACTTCTCTCTCTCTGACAACTAAGTTTTCCAATACTTGATCAATAAGCAGGAAATTGTCCCGAATCGTCTCTACCTTGGCAAGTAAACTTTGCTGGGCTGCAGAAACTCTGCTCTAAATCTCCATAGCCTGGGACTGGAATATCCTGATATTTATAACTTGGCTTTCGGTGAGCTCTAATCTAACCTGTAGCTGCCCTATCAAGTCTCTTTGCTGGCCTACCTGTATTTGACTCGTCTTAGCTACCAACTCTGCTTGTTCGAGCTTAGCTTTGAGCAGCTCGATTTCCTTTTTATCGACCATTCTTTCTTGTTCTATTCCTATATTCGCCTGGTCCTCGGCATCTTCCTCTACTGTGGCTAGTTTAGCTTCTAAGGTTTTGATGAGGTGATTTTTTTGCTTCAGCTGATTTTTCAAAATCCCGACTGAAAATTGGTTTGCCGTGGCAAATGCCCCTAATGTTTCGGATATTTCTGTCACAAATTATTCTTTCTTCATATCTTTTCCATCGGTCAACACCTTAAATTTTTTGGCTGTTGATCCTGCTTCTTGATAGAATTCTATTTTTACCACAGCTTTTCTCTTTTTATAAAAAAAAAACTCATTTGGAGGGAGCTCTTCCATCCTTCTAGGTCTCAATTCTTCATTGAAAATCCACCCTGCGTCTATGTTCCCTTTAGTTGACTGTAAGGGAGTAATGGAGGTGATGGGATCTCCAATTTTCTTAGCTGATTGGCCTGGAGTGGCCACTGGAGTCATCTTTTTTCAGCGGATCGAGAGTTTTCATTTCTGGTTTCGGGCTCCCAGTTTTCTCTTCCCTGTCCTGGTGTTCTTCTTATCTGGGTGCTGAATGTTTGGAGCCTTTGGATTCTTTTTTCTACACCTCTACTGTTATTGGATTCTCACCCCGCAATACTAGGGGAAGACAACTCTGGCGATGTTCTTGGAATTTTAAAACATCGGCCCTCTCTTTGGGCGCCAGGGCTTGTATCCGAGCCAAAACCTCGGCATAAGATCTTGTGCCTCGAAAAATGTCATCTGAGGGTGAATTTTCATGCTCAAACCTTTTAAACCCACAATTGGCTAAGTGATTACTTATGACCCTATGTGGATCGTGTTTCTTGAATTCAACATGGACCAGTTTCAGGTCTTCCAGGGATGCTGCCTCAGCTTTAGCATGCCCGAAATCTAACAAAGAATAGGAATTTAAATGAATAGGAAAAGATGGCCTTACCTTCTTAGAATATCCCTTAAGTTCCTTGCTTACGCCACCGATTACGGTTTGTCTGGAAGTCTCATGACAAGCCAGCCTATTGGGTATGAATAATGGTAAGGCATGCAGAGGAACAGAAGCGCCGAAAATACCGAGATATGAAAATTATGCTTCCACGTACCAGTCGGCTATACTGCTCAGATTTACCGTGATACTGTCTGAGATCCTAGGTGGCGGGTGGCCGAAGGTAGTGACATGCAGCGGTACCATTACCCAGTTAAAGATTTCATACAAAAAATCTAAAGCTTTGTTTTCCCACAGCTTTGAATGGTAGACGTGGATGGGCTCAGCCTCTGATGGAGTCCATCTCCAACTCATTAAAGGAAAAGGCGTCAGAAAGAACACGACATCCATGATATATGCGGACATAAAGAATGAAGCGATCTTTCTGCTCTCCTTCTGCTCTCGATACTCTGTAACTCGACTGGTCAAACTATCAGACAATAGTTTAGCCCAGTCAAAGGAACAACCTTCGGTGACTGTATGGATTAGAGGCACCCACTGAAGGAAAAAATGTGTGGTGTCCTCTCTTCCATATAATCTGCAGGTCATCATAGCTACATATTTGAACTGTGGTTCTAGAGAAGATATTGAATATACACCGTTACTGTCCGCCCTGAACTTCGCAGGGTGTGAAACCCAATCTTTGATTAAACTGTTCATACTCTTTTTGTATTGCACACATTCCTTCTGTTTAAAATTTTCAAGGAATTTGGCATTGTATATAAAGTCTTACACGGTAGGCAACTTGTACATAGCCTGTAATTGTTTGGGTCTGAAAGTCCCAATAGTGACTCTCTGCTCGTTGATGATGGTTCTGGTTGGTATATCTACATGGTCTAATGCCCACCAGACCGTATCGTAGTGAGGGAGCAGACGTGGCCTAGCTGCTATTTTATGAATTTCAGCCTAGACGATGATCTTATATTTGGCGCTCAGGTCACCTTTTTCATTGTCACTGGAATCATCTGAACCATCTACCAATTTGGATTGTAGAACCTCAGAAATATATGACCAGGTCTTGACAGAATCGACACTTCAAGGTGAAGTATCAGAAATGTTGTCTGAACCTTGTCCTGAAACCTCAACAGTGACTTTAGATTCTTTTCGCGGGGCCATGGCAGGGGATTCTACTTTAGCTCTCATGTGATAAAAATATGTATACATACATAAATTAGTTCGCTCGAGAAAAGTTTACTCTGCGTAGAATAGAAATGAAATTTGTGACAACAAATAAAAGATCCTTGTCTTCGACCATTTAAAACTAGGTTGTCCTTAGGAACAGAACGGTCAAATCGTTCTTAAATATAAATTTAGCAATAAAAACCAAATCCTTACTTGTCGATTCGCCTCATTTCGAATTAATGTCATAGATTTTGATAGTTCGTAATGCAAGTTGGCGCAAGGAAAGTTTAAAATTGCCTCGTAGATTGTGCATATTAATTTTCGTATTAATACACTGGAAATGCTGGCTTATCTTAATTAATCAAGGCTTTTTAAATGTTAATTAATCTTTCGGCATTCGCCTCATCGAGAGTTTTCACTTTAACCCTTTAAACCTCTAAAACCCGAGATTGCGATAATTAGCTTTGGTTAACAAAAAACGTAACCCAAATTAAGTGTTTAATTAATTACGTTTTTATTCAGATCGTGACTTCGCGATTCGAGGCTTCGAAGGTATAGCTTCCGGGAGGCTCGTATGCCAAGTTGCGAAATCACGAGATCGCGATGATATGATCTAATTAAATTGGAAGATAAAACCGGATGAAGTGTTTAATTAATTGCGTTTTTATTCATATCGGGACTTCGCGACTGGGGGCTTCGAAGGTATAGCTTTTGAGGGAAAACATGTCAAGTTGCGAATTCCCAACAGAGCTTAACCGCGGCTAAAATTTTTACCTTTAATATTAACCCGGGTTACTAAAACAAGAATCTCGCGGTTTCAGCTATCGAGGTTATGATGGTAAGACTTTTGGAGCTGGAAAACGTCGAGACATGAAATCCCGATGATGCTTAACTGTGGTTTAGAGTATCTTTACTCTCGGTACTGATCTGGGTAAACTTTTTAAAAACTATTTCACCGTTTCGCCCCTTGGGACTTGTAAACTATGTAATCTATAACTTCCGACATACGACATCCTGAGGTAAAAAAAAAGAAAAGGAGAGACTCATTTAAACGATTTAAAAAAAATAAAAATAAATCTTTCCTTAAGAGTATGATAACCGTTGCTGCTTGCGTGATGAGACTTCTGAGATTTTGGGGAAAATAAAGGAAACTACCAAAACCAACTTTCGATTTCAAGCATTAAATTATAAAATTTTAAAAAAGGCTAAAACAAACAAAGGCGACTCCAACATAGGCTCCAACTAGGGATCCTATTTTCCTGCAAGATGGGAAGAACAGTAGACCACGTGCCTATATTCAGTAAATGGAGTCAATGGCTTTAATCCAGCGAAAATGTTCCTTAGAATATGATACCGAAGGGGAAAGGGACTTCGTTTTTTACTTTCAAAAATCTTTTCAAGACCCAGATACTTTTTAAACCTAGCTGTAGTCCCTTTCACAAATTTCTCCTTCTCGTTACTGAATTCAGGTCTGCATTAAGACAATCAAAATAGTTCTAGGAGACCCAACAGATCTTGTGGGTATCGGCTTGCATCAAAAGAAACAAATTATATGTTTTTAATCAGGAAGCCCTGTCTGAACTTGGGATGTAGATCAGGTTTTGAAAAAATTGGTTACCAGAGCAGAGTGATATTTATGTATAACAACCTTACAGATATCTCAGATATTGCTTCACTACCAGCGAGCCTGTTCAGTACCTCGGTGAGGTTATCTGGCCCGTTTTACTGAATTTCCTTTCACCACTTCAGAAAATGTTTATGCATTTAAATGCTGAGATGAGGGCAATCATTTCTGAATTTCCTTTCATCATCTTTTGGACTAGATGGGGGCAATCATTTATGAATTTACTTTCACCACCTGTCTTATCATTTTCTTTTTTAGAGCACGAAGTGGGGGCAATCAATTTGTATGAGGGATGATATCCGTGTAATATTTTGCATTATAGGTCTGCCAACTTACTTTGATTACTCGGTACCAACCTTCCCTTAACTTTCACAACACCTTCGTTCGTAGGGAGAAAGGGAAAAATTATTTTTTTGAAGTTTTCTATTTGAGCAAGCCTCAATCCTCCGAAATTGTTGAAAAACCTAGAAAAGTCAGGATCACTTAAGCGTCACTTTGTTTAGTAAGGGATCGAGGAGTTATGAAGAACAACTTACTTTTCACAATATGCTTTGAAGCTTTCGAGGTTAAAACATAATCTCTTCTCCCTACGTATGCGAAACCGGAAAGATGCTGGATTTTCAAAAGGTAAACCCGAAAACATAAAAGGGTGCCAGATAGAGATCTACGAACTGAAAAACAAGGATCAAAAATCAAAACTGACATCTTGAAAATCTTTTTCGGGGGTGCCTTACTTTGGGTGACTTATTCATTTCGTCTTATTCTTTCGTAAACGCTTAATCATGGAAATGTTCCTTTATTTATTATTTTAGACAATATTGCCGTATTCTTATGGGGTTATCTTGGTTTCCTTTGAGATCCCTTCAAAACAAGTCTTTTAGGAATTCTCACCTTTACCTTACCGTTTCGTTTTCTTTCCAAAATATCAAAAATCTTTTTTATCACCTATTTAAGCCAATTATTTTTCGATACATGACTTTTTGTTTCCTTCTCCTGCTCATTTTGTTTGCAGCTGGAATCCTGTAAAAAGGTAAATATGAAGGTTATCAAGGCTTTTTGAATGGTGTCAAAAATTTACGAAAGGAAAAGAAAATCAAAATAACGATGCATAATGAAATATATATATATATATATATATGTGTGTGTGTAAAAATTATATATATAAATATACACATTTTTTTTTTGACTGCTTATGTCATATAATGCTTTAGATAACGCCCATTGATAGGGGCATTGAGGATTTCACCGTCTATATTTTCTAGTAGGAAAGAATCTTTTCCTTCGAGAGCAGAGACTCTGAATGGCCCATACCAGAGGTGATCGAATTTACCATGTTTCGCTATTTCTTCCCTCCTTGCATCCCACCTTAATACTAAATCACCTAGGAGGAAATATCTGTCCTTTGCCCTATGGTCGAATAATGTCTTCATGTCATCTTGGTACTTCTGCAACCTTTCATCTACTTCGACCTTGTGTTGTTGAACCTCGATTAATTGATTTATCCTCCTGGTGACATGATTAGGTTCTTCTTTCTGATCTTCCCATAATTTCATCATGGGGAGTGCTATATTTATAGGTAACACCGCATCTGTCCCATATACCATCTGAAAAGGGGAAATGATGATAGACCTTTTAGTGCCTATGCGATTCGCCCACAAGGCGTACTTTAAATGCACATGCCAAGACTTTTTGTTTTCATCCAACACTTTCTTAATTATATTGATCAAGCTCTTGTTAGACGACTCGACCAGTCCATTTCCTTGGGGGTAATACGCTATGGAATGGCCAAGAACGATATTATACTTTTGGCAGAAGCTGATCATAGCCATAGATTTGAAAGCTTGGGCATTGTCTGTGACTATCTTTCGGGGGCAGCCAAATCTTGACAAAATATTTTCTTCTAAGAAATCTATTACCATCGAGTCAGTTGCCCTTTTGGTTGGAATAGCTTCCTCCCATTTAGTAAAGTAGTCTATGGCTGGGGGTAATACACTGTGGAATGGCCAAGAACGATATTATACTTTTGGCAGAAGCTGATCATAGCCATAGATTTGAAAGCTTGGGCATTTTCTGTGACTATCTTTCGGGGGCAGCCAAATCTTGACAAAATATTTTCTTCTAAGAAATCTATTACCATCGAGTCAATTGCCCTTTTGGTTGGAATAGCTTCCACCCATTTAGGAAAGTAGTCTATGGAAGTTAAGATCCACTTATGTTGGGCACTAGAATGTGGATTAATCTCGCCTATAAAATCTAGCCCCCATTGTTGAAAAGGGGCTTCATTTTTTACCGGAACTAAAGGTAGCGACGAGAGTTTCTATTTGCCTGCAAATAGTTGACAAGGGTTACAGGCTCGAACCTTGGCGTTAACATATGAGAAAAGTTTTGGCCAGTAATACCTCGCCCTCAAAATTTTATAAGCTATGGCCCTCCAAGCATGATGTCCTCCACACACTCCTTAATGAAATTCACTTATAACCCCTTCTGTTTCTGATTTGACTAAGAAAATTAACAAGAAACCGAGTGGGTCTTTCCAATATAGTTGATTTTCGACAATGCAATACTTAACCGCATGAAGCTTTAAAGTCTTGGTTTTTGATGGCGATAGTTCACTCGGGCATTTTAGAGTTAGCAGGTAGGATATTATGTTTTTGTACCATTCTGATGATATGAACTTCTCTTCGATCTTAATTGTATTTGTTCACTCATCAAGCTCATTTATGTTCATGTCTTCCTCACATTCCTGCAGGTAGTTCATATCCAGATCTTTTAGATTTGATTCAGCCAAAAGTTTGGCCAGGCCTTGTCCCTTTATCAATTTAGTAGGTTTGATTTCCATGTCAAATTCTTGAATCTTGGCAAGCCATCGTCCTCTTTTCCCATCGCTGTCTGGTTGTACCAAAATATCTTTCACATAACTGGTAGGCACGTACGCAATTATCTTGGAGTGTAATACATATGTTCTAAATGCCTTCAGTGCTTTTACCATGGCGTATGCTTGTTTTTCTATTATATCATATTTAAGTTCTGCATCTTTGAGGCTCTTGCTGAAAAAGGCGATCGACTATTTGAAACCCTCTTCATTTTTTTGGGGGAGCACTGCAACAATCGTGTGTTCGGAGGCAAACGAGAAAATAAGAAATTCTTTTAGATAATTAGGGCTTGCCAACAAAGGTGCCTCAGCTATGAATTTCTTAATGTGTGTGAATGAAGCTTTGGCCTCTGTTGTCCACTTTACTTTGCTGTTCTTTTTCAGCATATCTATGATCAATTTTACAATTTCAACGAAATTTGGGATAAATCTTCATAAAAAAATTGTTTTTCCTAAGAAAGATTGAATTTCTTTTACATTTCTAGGAATGTTTATAGTGTCTATCACTTCAACCCTCTTAGGATCAATCTTAATTCCACCCCTAGATACAATATGACCCAAAAATTTACCTTCTTGCATGGCGAAGTGTGATTTCTTGGTATTTAAGGATAGACTAAACCTGCGGCATTTTTTGAATGTTTGTTTAAGATGTACCAAATGCTCTTCGTCGGATTTGGAGAAAACTGTCAAATCATCGAGATAGATGACTACGAACTTATCCCTCTCTCCGGTGAAAGTGATGTCCATAACACATTGGAACGTGGCTCTTGCATTCATCAAATCGAAAGGCATTTTATCATACATGAACGTACCCCAAGGGGTAGTAAAAGTTGTTTTTTCTTTCTCTTGTTCATTCATGGAAATTTGATTATATCCAGAGAAACCGTCAATCATAGACATTCTGTTCGCCCCAACTACCTTTTCTAGCACGTGATCCATTTTAGGCAGCGGATAGTTGTCTTTAAGAGAGGACTTATTTAGATTTTTGAAATCCACGCACAGTCTAATTTCCCCACTCTTTTTTCTGATCGGGACCAGGTTTGCCACCCAGTTAGAATATCTCAGAGGTACTATAATTTTCACCTCTAAAAGCTTCTTCACTTCTCTCTTGACCACAGGCAATAAAATGGGGTTGATCTGCCTAAGCTTTTGTCTAAAGGGTTTGACCCCAGGCTTTAGAGGTATCTTGTGATCGATCACAGTAGTGTCGTAGGTTCTTAACTCGTCGTAATACTAGGAGAAAACATCTTTAAATTGTCTGAGTAGTTCCTTATACTTGCCTTTTATTTAAGGGGGGAGGAGTTTAGATATTTTAACCATCCTGGACTCTTCTTTGGTTCCTATGTCACAGTCCTCAACCTCTTCTGGTTGGGGTTGTAAGGTGGATTTTACAGGTATGTTGTTTTGATCAAATAGTCTTTCTAGAGGGATCAATCCTCTTGGAATCTGGTTATTTTTTAGGACCAGCATGCGATGATTTGCGATTTTGTCTTGGAAATCTTGAGGGTCCTCCCCTTCTTGCATGATCCATATATGGTTGTTATGATTTTCTTGATCCGCGTGAGTTTCGAAAAATTCGCCTACTGCTTCAAGAAACTTCTTAATTTGTTCATCATCCTCAAAAACCTGCCAGTGCTGGATATTATCCGGTATAGATGGTCTGTGTCTTATCTCTATGTGATACTTCAATTTAAAGGTTGTAGGAGGAGTGAAAGTTGAAGTTGCTTTAGCTAATGCATCAGCCTGTAAGTTTTCTGTGCGTGGGATGAAGTGGACATTTACAGACAAGAAATTTTTTTCCATTAGATCCTAGGCACAATTTTTGTATGATCTTAATATGGGATGTTTGGCCTGGTATTGCCGATTTATTTGTTTGAATATCAACTCCACATCTCCGTATACCTCTAGGTTTTTTATTTTTAGCCTCCTGGCAGCCTCTAATCCTAAGACCAAGGCTTCGTATTAACATACATTATTAGTATAATCTATATCCCATTGTAGTCTGTAAGAAAAAGGGACAACAAACCTTTTTTCGGGTGCCACAAAAAGCACTTCTGCACCAGCTCCTTCGCATGACAAGGCACCATCAAAAAACATTTTCCAGATACCGGTGCTACACATATCCCCGGTCATGTTACCTGAATCTTCATGCTCTATATCGTTTTCCTCTGTGCAACCATCTAAACCGTCGTCAAAAGATAAGAAAAAATTTCCTAAATCTTGATCTGCAATGTAAATAGAGAAATTGTTCGGATTTTGAGGGTCGCTTACTGTATATGCTAACCTCGTCTCCCTGTACAACCGAGTAAATTTCCCACCAAACACAGGAATCATGGCCTATTTCATATCCAGTTGAAGAGAACCCCCCAGCTTGGTTCCCCATGACCTAGAAAATAATAAGCCGTACTTGGGGGGAATATCAGCAATGACCACATCCATCGATACGCTCTTAACTGGGACCTGTGCTAGGGTGACTACTAAATCCTTTATCATTCCCATGCACTTAAATTTTCTCAAATCAAATGAGTAAAGATCTCCATAAGGTCTGGTGATCTGGAGGCCCAATCTATCCATAATAATTTTAGGCATCACGTTATGTGAGGCTCCGGAGTCTAGCATGCAATTATGTAGCAGTTGATCGTACACGTTTAAGGTGATATAAAAGGGAGAAACAATGTATTTGGCTCCTTCAAAATGTGGACCAAAAGTGATGTTGGGCTTATCATCTTCCAGGTTCAAAACGTCAGATTGGCTTTCTAGCTCTGAAAAGCCTATCACTTTGGTAATCTGCTTTCGATAAACTGGGTTTTTCGCTAACTCTACCAGAGGAATTGGTATCTTAATTTTATTTATCTCGTTTTCGAAACTGAAAACTCCGCTCACCTTGTCTATTTATCTAATTAGGACTTCCAAATCCTTCTTTTCCAACTTATTTGTCTGGACTGCCTTATTACTCATGATCTTGGTTAAAGGTGCATTTGTATTAGCTGCTTCAGTTTCCTCTGTTTGAGTCTCAACCTTCTCCACTTCAGGTTCTTGCACATTTACTACTTTCGCTTTGCTGTTAGGTAACACGGTTTCTTCCGGGGTAGGCTCATAAGTTTGACCTCTTGGGAGAATTTTCTTAGGCTGAGTAGTTGAAATGGGCTTACTCTTAGATCTCAAGTTATACCTAGGTTGGACCTCAGCCATTATCATATCGGTTTCTTCTTGATAACTACAAAGGTCAGTATAATCTCTTTCTTCACCCTTAATAGACGATTGTTGAGTGTTTAGAGATTTTTCATAATCCTCTCTAGTCAGATAAGGTTGTGTGTAGTCATCACCCAAGTTCGTGACATCATCATCTAAATCTATGAAATCTTGGAGATCATTCCCTCCTATAAAATTTTCGTTCTTTAGGGGAGTTTGTATTTTTTGATCTTTGTTTTTTACCTGTCTTTGCTGGTTTGGGGGATTGGGATTCCTCCTGAAATCCTTTTTGATGAAAGAATCGGCTTTGGCCTGTTCTAGTTCCATCCTGGATATCTTATAAGACAGCTCCTTAATTATCCTAGCCATATCATCTACTTTGTCATCTGTGTATCTATTAGACCCTGATGACCCCGCTTGTTCTCTAAAGCATCTAGTTTCTCGGTTTCCCGCTTCTACTTTATCTTTTAACTTACTAGAAGCCATCATATTTGACTCAATTTCTACATCATCATCTTGCATTCGGTTTAGAGTATCTCCCCTTATTTTCCGTAAAAGAAGTGCAAAATATGGTTCGAAATCCCCCGTGAAAGTTACTTTGGCTGCGGGTTGGGATGGTTCAACCTCGGCTGAGATTTTGTTATACATCTTATTGAATCTCTGAATAAAATCCATAACTATTTTTGAATTCATTTTTCTTAAAGACCCAAACTCGGTTAAATATTATAGGTGGTCCTTTCTTTCGTCCCATTGTCTAAGGAAAGCATCTTCCAAGGCATTATAGGACAAGATAGATCTTGCAGGTAGACTCTGAAACCAAGTTTGGACCTGACCTTCGAAGGTTTGGATGAAAAGCTTCGAATACACATCTTCATGTTCGAGACCTAGGATGTCTACGAATTGATCAAAGAAATTTATGTGTTCGGTCGTGGTCAGATCTCCTTCCCCAGTGAATTTTGGCAAATTTTTTATATAATTTTCGGGAAAGTTGTGCAGAGGAACGAGAAATACCAAAGGAGCATATCTTGCTGCCACTTTAGAAAACACTCTGGGAGGGGGGGAATGCCCTTGACCTCTAGATCCTCCCCCAAAAGCACCCCCCCCACCTTCTCCTCCAAGAGGACCCCCACCACCTCCTCCGACAACCCCTCCACCTCCCTCTCCGGTGGCTGCCATCATTATTAGTGGAAAGTTGTAAAGGGGGTTTTGGAATATTAAAAGTGAATCTTTACTTTCTTCGTGGGATGAAAAATCCGAGGATGATTGGTAAGGGATTCAAGGGATTGGCTCTTCATACTTGCAAGAGATGTAATCAGGGGAACCAATAGGTGTGGGAACTGGGTGTGTGAAATATTGTTCGAGACTGGGTGAGGTCGCGAAATTGAAGAGTCAACGATATATCGTCTGCAGATGAATTTTCTATAGGGATTTTTCCTTTGTGTACTACGGAGGTTATCGGACATGTTTCACTTCTAACTTCGGAGAATTTTGATGTTAGATCCTTAGTGTCAAAAAGAGGGCTGCATGAATTTGAAGGTTCAGAAGAACTCTTGGTCTTCAGTTGTGGGTATTTAAGCTGATAGACTGCAAGGGTCAGCTTAAGAGAGCCTCTTGCCTTTAAAATATTCTCAGGATCAATAACGGTTGTGGTCTATTTTCCATCCGGGTTTTGCCTGGTATTCCTTCGACTGGATGCTAGCTTACTAATCGTGGAGTCGCCAAGTGAAAGATTGGAAAGCCTTTAAAAGGTTTGCACTCTTTGTTCACTATCAAAGGGTGACACTTTCAATGAAAAATGTTGTTTTCCCAGGGAAAAATATTTCGTAACTTCAGTCCCCGGCAACGGCGCCAAAAAGATGTTGTTCCAAAGTCTGTACTTAAGGCTTAGAAGTACAGTGTCTAGGCATCCGAAAGTGAGTAAGGGGTAGAGAAGGAAGAAATGTCAACCTTCGGCAAGGGAA
>JZKD02S2373459.1:327576-344486 GCA_000966675.3 Picea glauca
CATCCTCTTATATGTGAAGATTGGTTCTATTTTTATCTCTCCTCTCTTTCTTTTACAATTAGCTAGTGTAGTATTTCCTACTCACAATTAGGTCTTGGAGTGTGGTTTAATCCTATAACGTGTACACCTTTGGAAGCCATATTTATGGACAATTTTGTAAAATTAGTTTTCTTGTATAGGATTGGGCTGGAAGCCATCTCTTGGAATACATTGTGAATTCACTTTCCTATGAATCTAAGCATAATAAGAGTGTAAACTTTCTTCGTAGCTTTACACCTTTGCAGTCATTCTATGATTCGTACTATTGACACCAGGGAAGGAGAAACAAAGGACAATTAGGGGATAATATTTTCCATGCCTCATTATTAAGCTTTCTCAGAGGTATCCTTCTACTAACAATATCTTGGTATTTCAATATCTTTCACTAGATCCTTGCATTGAAAGAAAATTTCCACGATGGGAGTTGCAATGAAGATGGGTTATAAAGAAATGTCAATTGTAATTTTTTTTATATATTTCTCGATTGTTGGTTAAAAATCATCCAACATAGTTCAATCCCTTTGATAGCTACCTCTTGCTTAATATGTTTTGCATTGTAAATATTTGGTGATTTGTGAGAGAATGAAAATAAATCTCAGGTTTGGTGAGTTGTGGGTTTTTAACTCGAGTACTTCTTGCACAATACTAGTTCAAACACCTTATTTTCTATAAAGAATGTATTATTTCACATTGTTGGAAACTGGTTCGGCTTTTTCCTTTTGCACCTACATGAGTTACTCTAAGTGTTGGTATAGTGCCACTTATTTGGGGAGATTTGTGGACTTGTTGTCAATATGGAGATTTTTTTTTTGACAATGCTTGCTAAGGCTCAATCCTAGTAAATCCACAAAATGGTAAGAGTATTGTATGGGATATTAGTTTTTCATTGAATGTGGTTACTTGTGATGCATTGATGCAATTTGTAGAGGAAATGTTGCTCTTTCTAAACTAGTCTTTAAAATTTATGTTCTTCACTCAATTATTATGGTTTTTGTTCCTAATTTCCAACCATCAATATTTAAATTAACCTATAACTAAGAAAACGTTTGGTTGTATGTGCAATCCAATACCTACTTATATATCAATATCTTCTTTGGTAAGAAATTTCATCTATATGCAGACATTTCCTTCCACTTGCAATTATGTTGCAAAATATGGTTGATAAAACTTTGATGCTATTGACCTCAATCTAGTGCGTCAATTTTGTAGAGAATTTGGAATTTGACTTGTGACTTGTTTTATTAAAAGATATGTCCTGAAAAATATGAGGAAAAGATACTTTCTGAAGCGATTTAAGAATTCCATGTTCAAAAGATATATTTTTTGGGTTCAAATATTTGGAGATCTATTTAATTCTACTTTGGTTCCATCCCCAACTACTCCAAGAGAAACATGTAATATTTAACAAACATTTTTTTATTACTAAAGTTAGTTATCTTTGAGAGAGGCTTGGAACCTTGAYAAAATCCTATATATTTATTTTGATGTGACAAGATCAAATAAATGTTCAGTGRACACAATTTATCTATAGAAACAAATTTTTGACTAGTTTAGGTCATTGAATTTRGTTTAATGGCACTCATTATGAGTKTGGTCAACATCARAGTGATGTCACCACCACATAATGATGKCTCATAACATTTACAAAAACCTATATTAGAGAATGTTTTATTTTCCCAAGGATTTTATTATTTTCAAGTATAATACCAATTAAGGGTTGGTCAAACCTTCTCCATATTAGTTTTCCCTTCGATGGGAGCCTAGGGAAGGGTCGACTAACCCTTCCTCTAGCTTAATATCACAATTAATGGGGAGCCTAGGAAAGGGTTATCCGACCCTTCCTTGAGACTTAAATTCATGCCAATGGGGATTCTGGGGAAGGGTCACCCAACCCTTCCTCAAGCATAGTACTCTTACTGACAATGCTCCTCGAGGTTAGACTAGAGGAAGTCAGTGCATCACCTTTGGTTGATTGTACTAGATATTGATAGTTGTTGGGGTATCTTCTATACCTTACACACTCTAGTCCAGACATGTATTATGTAGTTGGATCACTTTCCAAGTAAATGCAGGAGCCACATGAGCTTCACTGGAAGGTAGAAAAAGGGATTCTTAGATATGCCAAGGGGACTACCAGCTTTGGTATATACTATTCAGCAAGATGTTCCTTAGATCTTATTGGTTTCACAGACTCGGAATGGGCAGGAAATATCAATGATCGCAAGTCCACTTCAGGGCATGTCCTCTACCTTGGATCATGACCTATTTTTTGGTCAGGTAAGAAGAAATCAACAATTTATTTATCATCAATAGAGGTAGAGTATAGGGGTGTAGTGAATGTTACTTCTTAGGATATTTGGTTGCAACACTTTCTTATATAGATGGGAGTTCATTTTCATCATTCATAGGTTATATGGTGTGATAATCATAGTACTCTCAAGTTGTGTAGAGACCCAATACATATGCAACAGACCAAGCACATCAAGGTTCTTATGCACTTTATTCGAGGACAGATTCAAGATGGAGTCATTGATATGCAGTTATGTCCATTTTCACAAGTGGAAGACATCTTCACAAATCATTTCACTGAATAGAAGTTTGTCTCATTGCGAGACATTCTAGGAGTAAAGGATACATTAGCTCAGTAACTAAACATGTTAGAATTCTTTTCTTGTTAGCAACATATACTGAGATGGGGAGTTTCCCACCGGGTTTTCCCTGTTTACCTCATTTTTGTTTAGTTTATTATGCATCTATACTTATACACAAGTACCTAACATGGCTTCATATTATTGGGAATCATCATTGTGCACACCCTGGTTGTGTTTTATGAGGGGTGTTAGGGTACATGCTGAACTACATACTCAGTGGCATACTCATTTTTTCATTTTTCCACTTTCTTAGGAGGACTACTATTTACAGAATGTCTATTTATATCTCTTACTAAGCCTATGCTAACTTCCTTACCTATCCCGACTATTCTTAATCGTGTCTATTTTTAGAATTTTCTATTTTAGCAAGTGACCAAAACCCTAGCAGTATATTTTTGGTATTTTCTATTTTTAGCAGGTCTTCCATGCAATAGCCACTTGGCAGTGAATGGGTAGTGATTTGAAAAGTGACTAGGAACCTAATGTGCACTTGATATATCTATTAATGACCTCCTAAGGAAGTGCACATTACCCATATGATATGATACTTGGAGTTAACTTATGTCACTTATTTAGTGACTTTCATATTTAGGAAATTATCACTTAGTTAGGACTTTAGTTCCATTTTTGGACTCTAGTCTTATTCTAGGAGAGTTTTCTATTGTATAATGCATGATTGACTTCATGTAGAGTTATCACTTGAGTTCACACCCCATATTTGACATTTTCTTATTTTTAGCATCTTTTGACTTTAGTTCATTGTTGCTGGTAGGAGTGGTTGTTTTTCTAATTGAAAATGCACATGGAAACCTCAACCTAGTGTGCATTACTCCTCTTGTGGAGAGTCCTACATATTGCAGTAATAATCAAGGACTAATACATGGTGATTCTATTTGGTTTCTCATCCTCTTAAATGTGAAGATTGGTTCTATTTTTCTCTCTCCTTTCTTTATTTTACAATTAGCTAGTGTAGTATTTCCTACTGACAATATGGTCTTGGAGTGTGGTTTAATCCTACAACGTGTACACCTTTGGAAGCCATATTTATGGACAATTTTGTAAAATTAGTTTTCTTGTATAGGATTGGGCTGGAAGCCATCTCTTGGAATACATTGTGAATTCACTTTCCTATGTATCTGAGCATAATAATAGTGTAAACTTTCTTTGCAGCTTTACACCTTTGCAGTCATTCTATGATTCGTACTATTGACACCAGGGAAGGAGAAACAAAGGACAATTAGGGGATAATATTTTCCATCCCTTGTTATTAATCTTTCTCAGAGTTAACCTTCTACTAACAATATCTTGGTATTTCAATATCTTTCACTATATCTTTGCATTGAAAGAAAACTTCCATTATGGGAGTTGCAATGAAGATGGGTTATAAAGAAATGTCAATTGTAATTTTTTTTATATAGTTTTCAATTGTTGGTTCAAAATCATCCAACATTAGTTCAATCCCTTTGATAGCTACCTCTTGCTTAATGTGTTTTTCATTGTAAATATTTGGTGATTTGTGAGAGAATGAAAATAAATCACAGGTTTGGTGAGTTGTGGGTTTTTAACTCGAGTACATCTTGCACAATACTAGTTCAAACACTTTATTTTCTATAAAGAATGTATTATTTCACATTGTTGGAAACTGCTTCAGCTTTTTCCTTTTGCACCTACATGAGTTACTATGNCTTTTGACTTTAGTTCATTGTTGCTGGTAGGAGTGGTTGTTTTTCTAATTGAAAATGCACATGGAAACCTCAACCTAGTGTGCATTACTCCTCTTGTGGAGAGTCCTACATATTGCAGTAATAATCAAGGACTAATACATGGTGATTCTATTTGGTTTCTCATCCTCTTAAATGCGAAGATTAGTTCTATTTTTGTCTCTCCTTTCTTTATTTTACAATTATCTAGTGTAGTATTTCCTACTCACAATATGGTCTTGGAGTGTGGTTTAATCCTACAACGTGTACACCTTTGGAAGCCATATTTATGGACAATTTTGTAAAATTAGTTTTCTTGTATAGGATTGGGCTAGAAGCCATCTCTTGGAATACATTGTGAATTCACTTTCCTATGTATCTGAGCATAATATTAGTGTAAACTTTCTTTGCAGCTTTACACCTTTGCAGTCATTCTATGATTCGTACTATTCACACCAGGGAAGGAGAAACAAAGGACAATTAGGGGATAATATTTTCCATCCCTCGTTATTAAGCTTTCTCAAAGGTAACCTTCTACTAACAATATCTTGGTATTTCAATATCTTTCACTAGATCTTTGCATTGAAAGAAAAATTCCACGATGGGAGTTGCATTGAAGATGGGTTATAAAGAAATGTCACTTGTAATTTTTTTTATATAGTTTTCAATTGTTGGTTCAAAATCATCCAACATTAGTTCAATCCCTTTGATAGCTACCTCTTGCTTAATGTGTTTTGCATTGTAAATATTTGGTGATTTGCGAGAGAATGAAAATAAATCACAGGTTTGGTGAGTTGTGGGTTTTTAACTCGAGTACATCTTGCACAATACTAGTTCAAACACCTTATTTTCTATAAAGAATGTATTATTTCACATTGTTGGAAACTACTTCATCTTTTTCCTTTTGCACCTACATGAGTTACTATGAGTGTTGGTATAGTGCCACTTATTTGGGGAGATTTGTGGACTTGTAGTCAATATGGAGATTTTTTTTTTGACAATGCTTGCTAAGGCTCATTCCTAGTAAATCCACAAAATGGTAAGAGTATTGTATGGGATATTATTTTTTCATTGAATGTGGTTACTTGTGATGCATTGATGCAATTTGTAGAGGAAATGTTGCTCTTGCTAGACTAGTCTTTTATGGTTTTTATTCCTAATTTCCAACCATCAACATTTAAATTAACCTATAACTAAGAAAACGTTTGGTTGTATGTGCAATCCAATACCTACTTATATATCAATATCTTCATTGGTAAGAAATTGCATCTATATGTAGACATTTCCTTCCACATGCAATTATGTTGCAAAATATGGCTGATAAAACTTTGATGCTATTGACCTCAGTGTAGTGCGTCAATTTTGTAGAGAATTTGGAATTTGGCTTGTGACTTGTTTTATTAAAAGATATGTCCTGAAAAATATGAGGAAAAGATACTTTCTGAAATGATTTAAGAATTCCATGTTCAAAAGATATATTTTTTGGGTTCAAATATTTGGAGATTTATTTAGTTCTACTTTGGTTCCATCCCCAACTACTCCAAGAAAAACATGTAACATTCAACGAACATTTTTTTATTACTAAAGTTAGTTATCTTTGAGAGAGGCTTGGAACCTTGACAAAATCCTATATATTTATTTTGATGTGACAAGATCAAATAAATGTTCGGTGAACACAAATTATCTATAGAAACAAATTTTTGACTGGTTTAGGTCATTGAATTTGGTTTAATGGCACTCATTATGAGTTTGGTCAACATCAGAGTGATGCCACCACCACATAATGATGGCTCATAAAATTTACAAAAGCATATATTAGAGAATATTTTATTTTCCCAAGGATTTTATTATTTTCAAGTATAATCCCAATGAAGGGTTGGTCAACCCTTCTTCATATTAGTTTTCCCTTCGATGGGAGCCTAGGCAAGGGTCGAATAACCCTTCCTCTAGCTTAATATCCCCATTGATGGGGAGCCTAGGAAAGGGTTGTCCAACCCTTCCTTGAGACTTAAATTCATGCCAATGGGGATTCTGGGGAAGGGTCACCCAACCCTTCCTCAAGCATAGTACTCTTGTTGACGATGCTCCTCGGGGTTAGACCAGAGGATGTCGATGCATCACCTTTGGTTGATTGTACTAGATATTGACAGTTGGTGGGGTATCTTCTATACCTTACACACTCTAGTCCAAACATGTATTATGTTGTTGGATCACTTTCCAAGTACATGCAGGAGCCACATGAGCTTCACTGGATGGTAGAAAAAAGGATTCTTAGATATGCCAAGGGGACTACCAGCTTTAGTATACACTATGCAACAAGATGTTCCTTAGATCTTATTGGTTTACAGACTCAGAATGGGAAGGAAATATCAATGATCGCAAGTCTGCTTCAGGGTATGTCCTCTACCTTCGATCATGACCTTTTTTTTGGTCAAGTAAGAAGCAATCAACACTTTCTTTATCATCAGTAGAGGCAGAGTATAGGGGTGTAGTGAATGTTACTACTTAGGATATTTGATTGCAACACTTTCTTATATAGACGGTAGTTCATTTTCATCATTCATAAGTTATATGGTGTGATAATCATAGTACTCTCAAGTTGTGTAGAGACCCAGTGCAGATGCAACAGACCAAGCACATCAAAGTTCATATGCACTTTATTCGAGGACAGATTCGAGATGGAGTCATTGATATGTAGTTATGTCCATATTCACAAGTGGAAGACATATTCACAAAGCATTTCACTGAACATAAGTTTGTCTCATTGCGGGACACTCTAGGAGTAAAGGATACATTAGCTTAGTAACTAAACATGTTAGCATTCTTTTCTTGTTAGCAACATATATTGAGATGGGGGGTTTCCCACTAGGTTTTCCCTATTTACCTCATTTTTTTTTAGTTTATTATGCATCTATACTTATAAAAGAGTACCTAACATGGCTTCATATTATTGGGAATCATCATTGTGCACACCCTAGTTGTGTTTTACGGGGAGTGTTGGGGTACATCCTCAACTAAATACTCAGTGGCATACTCATTTTTTCATTTTTCCACATTCTTAGGAGGACTATGATTTATAGAATGTCTATTTATATCTCTAACTAAGCCTATGCTAACTTCCTTACCTATCCCGACTATTCTTAATCGTGTCTATTTTTAGCATTTTATATTTTAGCAAGTGACCAAAACCCTCGCAGTATATTTTTGGTATTTTATATTTTTAGCAGGTCTTCCATGCAATAGCCACTTGACAGTGAATGGGTAGTGATTGGAAAAGTGACATGTCACCTAATGTGGACTTGTTATATCTATTAATAACCTTCTAAGGAAGTGCACATTACCCACATGATATGATACTTGGAGTTAACTTATGTCACTTATTTAGTGACTTTCCATATTTAAGAAATTATCACTTAGTTAGGACTTTAGTTCGATTCTTGGACTCTAGTTTTATTCTAGGAGAGTTTTCTATTGTATAATGCATGATTGACTTAATGTAGAGTTCTCATTTGAGTTCACACCCCATATTTGACATTTTCTTATTTTTAGCATCTTTTGACTTTAGTTCATTCTTGCTAGTAGGAGTGGTTGTTTTTCTACTTGAGAATGCACATGGAAACCTCAACCTAGTGTGCATTACTCCTCTTTTGGAGAGTCCCACATATTGTAGTAATAATCAAGGACTAATACATGGTGATTCTAGTTRGTTTCTCATYCTCTTATATGTGAAGATTGGTTCTATCRTTCTCTCTCMTYTCTTTMYTTTACAATTAGCTAGTGTAGTATTTCCTACTCACAATTAGGTCTTGGAGTGTGGTTTAATACTACAACTGTTACACATCAAAATTACTCTTTACAATGATGACCTATTGTCTTCATTACTAATGTCGCAAGTGTCTCATTTTGGCTGCAAGTGTCACAAATATAATACTGGCATCTTGCCTATGTCGCATCGACATTATTAAGAACACTTTAAAGACACGTCAAAAGACTGGTTTTGAAGAGGAGAAATCATTTGACAAATAGTACAAGTCTTTTTCCATGGAAAAAACCACTCAAAAACCATTTTTGGAAGGCAGCGCTCCCCTATACACTGTTAGGGAGCGTCGGCGCTCTGTACCCTCCTTTGGGGGAGCATTGCAATGCTATGTGACCCCTTTTGAGGGAGCACTACCCTTTTTGAGCGAATTTTGGACAGTTGAGGAAAATCAGGGAAGAATCCCCTTCATCTCTGGAGTTGGTTGGATTCGAATCTGAGGCCAAGACTCAATCTTAGGGAAGATCCACAACTGAAGGAGAAGGATCCTCAACCTATCCCAAGAATCTCTTAAGTGGTTAGGCTTCTCCAAGCCTATATAAGGATGCCTCCTCATGGTGAAAGGGGGAGACATTGAAGGCATCAAACTTATGATCTCATAAGGGAGATATCATTGAAGCATAATTAGCTTGTGTATGGATTACTTGAGCAAAAGTGTTGGACAAGGAGAGCTGGGAGATGTTGTTGCACCTTCATCAAAGGTCTGTAAGTATTCTCTGTTGTTCTCATTAATATACATATGTGTTTGGCCTGTTTCTTTCAAGGTTGTGTTTGTTCTACATGAGCTTGTCTATATTAGATAGATCTGGTTTTAAGCTAATCTTAGTAGAATAGGAAGCTTGGTCCATCTTTTTTTGATTTGTAGGACTTATCGAGGAGCTTGGAAATCAAAGCTCAACTTGGACTGCGCAAGGACGAACGTCGTTAAAAACGTGTGCCTTTCTTCCTTTTCTCTATGTATTGGTTTAATTAGATTTAAAATAATGTCAGTGACCAAAGTTATCACCCTTTCTATCTTGGCCTTAGGAGTCTAAAGTCCAAGAGAGAATCCACTTTTCCGCAGGGGGATTTCTCTATAATAGAAATTGGTGACTCAACTGGGGAACGAAGCTTTCAGTTTTGGTTTCCTCCCTAGATCTTGTTTTAGCCTTTGCTCATTTTTTGATCTTATTCATCCCATGTGTCTGATTCTTAGATGTGTTGATTGGCCCTTTATTTCATCCTATACACTTTGATTTTTTGAGTTTGCTTGATTTTTTGGATTTCTGGGCATTTTTCTGAATTTTAAGAGGCTAGTGCTCCCCTATCCTTGCTACCAGAGAATTGGCTCTCCCTGCTAGGATTACATAGAGCGTTGCAACACTATGGTGCCATTGACACCAGAGCGTTGCCCCTTTTCTGTTAAAAATCTTGTAGGATTTTAATCTCTGAGTTCATTTTCTTATTGTTTGCACTTGCTCAGAATCCTTACAACCTCGGTGCATCTTTGTTTTGACCTTCAACACCTTGATTTCTGAGAATTGATCGCCTTTTGTTTGGATCATGTGACATTTTTTTCCNGGAAGCCATATTTATGGACAATTTTGTAAAATTAGTTTTCTTGTATAGGATTGGGCTAGAAGCCATCTCTTGGAATACATTGTGAATTCACTTTCCTATGTATCTGAGCATAATATTAGTGTAAACTTTCTTTGCAGCTTTACACCTTTGCAGTCATTCTATGATTCGTACTATTCACACCAGGGAAGGAGAAACAAAGGACAATTAGGGGATAATATTTTCCATCCCTCGTTATTAAGCTTTCTCAAAGGTAACCTTCTACTAACAATATCTTGGTATTTCAATATCTTTCACTAGATCTTTGCATTGAAAGAAAAATTCCACGATGGGAGTTGCATTGAAGATGGGTTATAAAGAAATGTCACTTGTAATTTTTTTTATATAGTTTTCAATTGTTGGTTCAAAATCATCCAACATTAGTTCAATCCCTTTGATAGCTACCTCTTGCTTAATGTGTTTTGCATTGTAAATATTTGGTGATTTGCGAGAGAATGAAAATAAATCACAGGTTTGGTGAGTTGTGGGTTTTTAACTCGAGTACATCTTGCACAATACTAGTTCAAACACCTTATTTTCTATAAAGAATGTATTATTTCACATTGTTGGAAACTACTTCATCTTTTTCCTTTTGCACCTACATGAGTTACTATGAGTGTTGGTATAGTGCCACTTATTTGGGGAGATTTGTGGACTTGTAGTCAATATGGAGATTTTTTTTTTGACAATGCTTGCTAAGGCTCATTCCTAGTAAATCCACAAAATGGTAAGAGTATTGTATGGGATATTAKTTTTTCATTGAATGTGGTTACTTGTGATGCATTGATGCAATTTGTAGAGGAAATGYTRYTCTTTCTAGACTAGTCTTTAAAATTTATGTTCTTCACTCAATTATTATGGTTTTKRTTCCTAATTTCCAACCATCAATATTTAAATTAACCTATAACTAAGAAAACGTTTGGTTGTATGTGCAATCCAATACCTACTTATATATCAATATCTTCATTGGTAAGAAATTGCATCTATATGCAGACATTTCCTTCCACATGCAATTATGTTGCAAAATATGGCTGATAAAACTTTGATGCTATTGACCTCAGTGTAGTGCGTCAATTTTGTAGAGAATATGGAATTTGGCTTGTGACTTGTTTTATTAAAAGATATGTCCTGAAAAATATGAATAAAAGATACTTTCTGAAATGATTTAAGAAGTCCATGTTCAAAAGATATATTTTTTGGGTTCAAATATTTGGAGATTTATTTAATTCCACTTTGGTTCCATCCCCAACTACTCCAAGAAAAACATGTAACATTTAATGAGCATTTTTTTATTACTAAAGTTAGTTATCTTTGAGAGAGGCTTGGAACCTTGACAAAATCCTATATATTTATTTTGATGTGACAAGATCAAATAAATGTTCAGTGAACACAAATTATCTATAGAAACAAATTTTTGACTAGTTTAGGTCATTGAATTTGGTTTAATGGCACTTATTATGAGTTTGGTCAACATCAGAGTGGTGTCACCACCACATAATGATGGCTCATAAAATTTACAAAAGCATATATCATAGAATATTTTATTTTCCCAAGGATTTTATTATTTTCAAGTATAATCCCAATGAAGGGTTGGTCAACCCTTCTTCATATTAGTTTTCCCTTCGATGGGAGCCTAGGCAAGGATCAAATAACCCTTCCTCTAGCTTAATATCCCAATTGATGGGGAGCCTAGGAAAGGGTTGTCCAACCCTTCCTTGAGACTTAAATTCATGCCAATGGGGATTCTGGGGAAGGGTCACCCAACCCTTCCTCAAGCATAGTACTCTTGTTGATGATGCTCCTCGGGGTTAGACTAGAGGATGTCGATGAATCACCTTTGGTTGATTGTACTAGATATTGACAGTTGGTGGGGTATCTTCTATACCTTACACACTCTAGTCCAAACATGTATTATGTTGTTGGAACACTTTCCAAGTGCATGTAGGAGCCACATGAGCTTCACTGGATGGTAGAAAAAAGGATTCTTAGATATGCCAAGGGGACTACCAGCTTTGGTATACACTATGCAACAAGATGTTCCTTAGATCTTATTGGTTCACAGACTCAGAATGGGCAGGAAATATCAATGATCGCAAGTCTACTTCAGGGCATGTCCTCTACCTTGGATCATGACCTTTTTTTTGGTCAAGTAAGAAGCAATCAACACTTTCTTTATCATCAGTAAAGGCAGAGTATAGGGGTGTAGTGAATGTTAATACTTAGGATATTTGATTGCAACACTTTCTTATATAGATGGGCATTCATTTTCATCATTCGTAAGTTATATGGTGTGATAATCATAGTACTCTCAAGTTGTGTAGAGACCCAGTGCAGATGCAACAGACCAAGCACATCAAGGTTCATATGCACTTTATTCGAGGACAGAGTCAAGATGGAGTCATTGATATGCGGTTATGTCCATATTCACAAGTGGAAGACATCTTCACAAAGCATTTCACTGAACATAAGTTTGTCTCATTGCGGGACACTCTAGGAGTAAAGGATGCATTAGCTTAGTAACTAAACATGTTAGCATTCTTTTCTTGTTAGCGACATATATTGAGAAGGGGGGGTTTCCCACTAGGTTTTCCCTATTTACCTCATTTTTTTTTAGTTTATTATGCATCTATACTTATACACGAGTACCTAACATGACTTCATATTATTGGGAATCATCATTGTGCACACCCTGGTTGTGTTTTACGGGGGGTGTTGGGGTACATGCTCAACTAAATACTCAATGGCATACTCATTTTTTCATTTTTCCACTTTCTTAGGAGGACTACGATTTATAGAATGTCTATTTATATCTCTAACTAATCCTATGCTAACTTCCTTACCTATCTCGACTATTCTTAATTGTGTCTATTTTTAGCATTTTCTATTTTAGCAAGTGACCAAAACCCTCGAGTATATTTTTGGTATTTTCTATTTTTAGCAGGTCTTCCATGTAATAGCCACTTGACAGTGAATAGGTAGTAATTGGAAAAGTGACATGGCACCTAATGTGGACTTGTTATATCTATTAATAACCTTCTAAGGAAGTGCACATCACCCATATGATATGATACTTGGAGTTAACTTATGTCACTTATTTAGTGACTTTCCATATTTAAGAAATTATCACTTAGTTAGGACTTTAGTTCCATTTTTGGACTCTAGTATTATTCTAGGAGAGTTTTCTATTGTATAATGCATGATTGACTTCATGTAGAGTTATCATTTGAGTTCACACCCCATATTTGACATTTTCTTATTTTTAGCAGCTTTTGACTTTAGTTCATTCTTGCTAGTAGGAGTGGTTGTTTTTCTACTTGAGAATGCACATGGAAACCTCAACCTAGTGTGCATTACTCCTCTTTTGGAGAGTCCCACATATTGTAGTAATAATCAAGGACTAATACATGGTGATTCTAGTTGGTTTCTCATCCTCTTATATGTGAAGATTGGTTATATCGTTCTCTCTCCTCTCTTTCTTTTACAATTAGCTAGTGTAGTATTTCCTACTCACAATTAGGTTTTGGAGTGTGGTTTAATACTACAACTGTTACACATCAAAATTACTCTTTACAATGATGACCTATTGTCTTCATTACTAGTGTCGCAAGTGTTGCAAATATAATACTGTCATCTTTCCTATGTCGCATCGACATTATCAAGAACACTTTAAAGACACGTCAAAAGACTGATTTTGAAGAGGAGAAATCATTTGACAAATAGTACAAGTATTTTCCATGGAAAAAACCACTCAAAAACCATTTTTGGAAGGCAGCGCTCCCCTATACACTATCAGGGAGCGTCAGCGCTCTGTACCCTCCGTTGGGGGATCATTGCAACGCTCTGTGACCCCTTTTGAGGGAGCATTGGCCTTTTTGAGCGAATTTTGGACAGTTGAGAAAAATCAGGGAAGAATTCCCTTCATCTCTGGAGTTGGTTGGATTCGAATCTGAGGCCAAGACTCAATCTTAGGGAAGATACACAACTGAAGGAGAAGGATCCTCAACCTATCCCAAGAATCTCTTAAGTGGTTAGGCTTCTCCAAGCCTATATAAGGAGGCCTCCTCATGGTGAAAGGGGGAGACATTGAAGGCATCAAACTTATGATCTCATAAGGGAGATATCATTGAAGCATAATCAGCTTGTGTATGGATTACTTGAGCAAAAGTGTTGGACAAGGAGAGCTGGGAGAGGTTGTTGCACCTTCATCAAAGGTATGTAAGTATTCTCTGTTGTTCTCATTAATATACATATGTGCTTGGCCTGTTTCTTTCAAGGTTGTGTTTGTTCTACATGAGCTTGTCTATATTAGATAGATCCGGTTTTAAGATAATCTTAGTAGAATAGGAAGCTTGTTCCATCTTTGTTTGATTTGTAGGACTTATCGAGGAGCTTGGAAATCAAATCTCAACTTGGACTGCGCAAGGACGAACGTCGTTAAAAATGTGTGCCTTTCTTCCTCTTCTCTATGTATTGGTTTAATTAGATTTATAATAATGTCAGTGACCAAAGTTAGCACCCTTTATGTCTTGGCCTTAGGATTCTAGAGTCCAAGAGAGAATCCACTTGTCCACAGGGGGATTTCTCTATAATAGAAATTGGCGACTCAACTGGGGAACGAAGCTTTCAGTTTTGGTTTCCTCCCTAGATCTTGTTTTAGCCTTTGCTCATTTTTTGATCTTATTCATCCCATGTGTCTGATTCTTAGATGTGTTGATTGGCCCTTTATTTCATCCTATACACTTTGATTTTCTGAGTTTGCTTGAGTTTTTGGATTTCTGGGCATTTTTCTTAATTTTAAGAGTCTAGCGCTCCCCTATCCTTGCTACCAGAGCACTGGCTCTCCCTGCTAGGATTACACAGAGTGTTGCAACACTCTGGTGCCCTTGACACCAGAGCGCTGCCCCTTTTCCGTTAAAAATCTTGTAGGAGTTTAATCTCTAAGTTCATTTTCTTATTGTTTGCACTTGCTCAGAATCCTTACAACCTCGGTGCATCTTTGTTTTGACCTTCAACACCTTAATTTCTGAGAATTGATTTCCTTTTGTTTGGATCATGTGACATTTTTTTCCTTATTTTGAGTCATTATTCTTTTGAAGACTTGGATTCAATTTACTATTTTCTTCTTATTTATCTGACTGAATGAAAGCTATGGTAAGGAAAATCAGAGATCTGTGAACCATCCCATTTGATCTTTGAGGTCAGTTTTCCATCATTTCTCTTTTGTTTGAGATTTTTGGTTCGTTTTAGAAATTTGGTTGTCCTTTTTGTTTCTTGTTTAATCATGACGAGAGTGTGTTGTTTATGTGCAGTTTGCTTCTGATTGTCTAAATCTCATTGATCTTAAAGTCTAATTGACATAGGAATTTTTACATTAGATTGATTATCACTCACACATAAACAAAAGGATATATATTTTAATGATTGGTTTGGATATTAGAATGAATTTCTGAAAAATTTTAGCATTACATTAGATTTCGGATTGAGAAACAATTACATGAGGATACTGCATCTTAGTGTTTGATAGTGAAAAGAAAATTTTTTCTCCTTCCCTTAAATAGACATTCATTGAAAGAAAAGATTGTTTATCATCTCTTATGCATGTTTTGGGAATTGAGTCATTATACCATCAAGTTTCACTTTCATACACTCCTGAGTAAAGAACAACTACAAAATTAACGCTAATTAAAATAGATCTAGAACATTTTGTTTTTAGAATCCTCCACCAACATTAGACTAGGATTAGCGCTTTGGATTAGGCTATGAGCAAAAATCTCCAAAGCATTAAAACAAACATTAGCATCTTGCGATAGGGAGAGCAAATCCAATTGTCATATAGGATTTCTGGGATCCCCCTCTCACACAGGGGTTACTCACGAGGTCGCGTTCAGGAGAGCTACGGAGATTATCCCTTTGTGGTTTGACTGTTCGTAGTAGTCAGATTGTATATTGGGGGTCACTTGAGGGTATACCCACGATTATGTGTGGGAGCCTCTCGAGTTGATTTCGGACTTGAATTCCTGCCCATACGTTCGGACTATACTGTCGACTGTACCCGCCCAGGGGTTGACTATGAGTTGGTGTCCTTAGTATCCATAATATTTAGGTACTTACACAAGGTGACGGTGAAGGGAAGTCTTCGGTGTACCTAGAATAGGCAATGGTCAAAATCACTTGGGCTCCTTGGAGGGTAAATCCATAATTATTGCTTGGAATCTTGCACCAAGGTGTAAGTCCGTTAAACAGGTCACCATCGTAACTGTTCCACCATATCCTAGCCCCTTCTTGACTTGATCATGCAACGTTGGATTTCATCACCAACTAGTACAGTCATCGAGAGAAGGTTTTGTTTGCTTGGTTTTGATTCCTAGATTTTATTAGTGTATGATGTTTCTTTTCGTTAGTTGGCCATAGATTTTTTTCGTAAAGTATTTGGTTCGGGAAATATTGACCCTCTATGTCGTTCACACAGAATGCAAGGGCTACCCCCGGAAGATCCTGAGGGTTACCAAGTTTTGCATATTGATCCACCAGAGGGCTCTCCTCAACAGAGTGAGGTCCAAGACACTGCCACTTCACAAGTGGAAAGAACTGACTCTTTAGAAAATTTCCAAGTTCCCGATTCTTTAGAGTCTTTTCAACTTCCTCACGGTTACGAGAGACGTATTCTCTGACTAAATTCATCCAGCGAACTTGTTGTTGAGACTTCTGGAATACCAACCAGACCTTTCATGGGCCCTGATGGTGACGATCCCCTTTGGACTACTGACATATTTAGAACCCCGCACCGTACGATGCGGGATATTTTCAGCTCAGGGACAGGTGTTGATATACTTTTCGTATCCAAGTTGCCTGAAATGTATGCTACATACACGGTACCTTTAGACCACTTTTCTACTACATCCAATAGTGTCACCATCATTCCAGACGCACTGTTAGTTGGTCCTAGATCGACCATTTCTCTCCAAATGGACCATTCCACTATGGTCCCGCATGTGCAAGATATTAGATATTATTTTTGGGATTAACTACGTAGTGTAAGTCATTAATCTATGACCCATATTCATGAGTATTAGTCTCAACTAACCAATAATTCTCATGATTTGAATA
>JZKD02S2373482.1:0-12758 GCA_000966675.3 Picea glauca
AAATTGAGAAAGAAGAAGCAAGATAGAAAGAATGGAAGAATTCTCATTAACTATATTCCACACTCAAAGAGTGAATAATTTACAATATATATAGAATAAATGAGTAAATAATGAGTCATAGTCGTGGTCTAGATTGATTTGGACACACACCAATAGTTACAAGAGTAAACTGCCACCTAGTCTAGTCTCTCAGGCAGTTACGGGAGTGAACTTCCACCTACCTGAGTTAACTAGTCAACTAGTCAACTAGTCTTTAGTTAACTAACTGAACAAAGAGTAGTGAGTTGGTGATGATCCCAATGTTACATGGTGACAAAACCAATGCAACATCTAAACTCAACTCAACTAGTCAAACTGAAGTGTCAACTGAAAGAGATTATTCTCCAAGAGGAATATTCTCCCCTAAAATACAGGAGACTGGATAATGACTAATTATGACTAATAAACAAGGAATAACCTCAGAAAAAATAAATCCTAGGTGTGTGTGAAGTAACTCCAGCACCCCCCCTGAAGATCACTATGGTGAAAATAAAGAATGGGTCCCAGCTACAAGTCCATGTTAGGTACCCAAATACAAAAGATACACTGAAATAAACGAGGAAAAGGGGAAAACCTCATGGGAACAAAAGCCCCCCTCAAATTACAATGCATAAAATAAAAAATGAGAAGGAACAAAAAATAGTTGCTAAGCAACCATGTCCTTCACTCCAAGAAGACCAGGCAACTGTGCAAGTTTGTGCTCTTTGAAGATTTTGTTGAAGATGTAGATGTCTGCATGGATCTGATGAAGTATATGCATCATTGATATTTCCAGACATATCCACTTTATCTTCTTATAATGAAAAATATCCAAATAAATTTTGGATGAAATTTTGAAAACCGTACGACCGTTTCCAGAAAAATGTTGAAATTTTGTTGATTTTAAAAAGACCATAAATTCACTTTCTGGTCTCCGTTTAGGAAATTTTGTTTTTTGAAATTGGATATTTTCCCGAGAGGAATTCAAATATCCAATTTGTTTTTGCAAATTGTGCTCAAAAAATATTATAATGGCGTTTGATGTGTGTGGATCTCTTTTTGTCTCCTGAGATGCATGCATGGTGCATGCAACAATGTCTGCATGTAACTCCTGAGATGCATGCCATATATCTTCCACATGAACTTCAGAAAACAAATCTGAAATGGAGTAGACATCATCTTCAATTATTGGAATACAAATTTCTTCAAATACTTTTGTAGAAGACTCTTCATAATAAAAGGCTTGATCTTTTGATGGCTTCTCTTCAGGCTCTATCTGTTCGACCTCCTGCATGAAATATTCACAATATTATTTATTCCCAAATAGAACCTCCAATCTTGTCCATAATTCATTTGGAGCTAATCCTTGTTATTCTTCATATACTTGATGGAAAAGTTCAGGACAAACATACATGTCGATACTTCGTATGGCCATATCTTGTCTATTGAGAAAGTCATTTTTCTCATCGACAGAATTAGGCTATACTTCCACTTCCATGGTTATTTGGTATAATACTTTGCATCTTAGAAGAAGAAACATTTTTTTCTTTCATTCCAAATAGTTATGAGGCGTGAGAAGTATTTCCGATGAATAATCCATCTTTTTGTTGTCTTCAATCTTTTGTACCTACAAAAAATGACTTGGTGTAGCTTTTGCTTAGCAGTCCATTGGCTCTGATACCATGTAAATGTGTTGAACCTGCACAAAATATATCTAGCTAGAAAATACTACACACATTTGCAGAGAGAAATTGAGAAAGAAGAAGCAAGATAGAAAGAATGGNATAGTTGATCCTAACTAGGTAGAGTTTATCTCAAGTAGGGTCTTTCTTGAGATAATGACCTATAAGGGACCCATCGATATTATGACCAAATAAAAATGGAGAAAAAGGGGTGTAAAGAAGAAGAGCTAAGGAGGAGAGGCAATACTTTCCCCAAGCATTTGAAGGACTAGGAAAAGTGGAAGAGTATGTAGGAGAGCATGTAACACTAGGAGAGGAAGAATACAAGGGGAGAACTAGGTAATATTCGGTGCTACAAGGTAAGAAGTGGCTAGAGTTGATAATGGGAAGTCTAAGCTAGCCCAAAAAAACTCCCAATAGTAATAAGGCTACATTCAACTTGATAAAAGTGTGTTGAGACATGGGACCTTTTTAATGTTAGCAAATGTTGATTTTGACAACTAATAGAAAGATAAAGAAAAGAGAAGGCATAGAAGAACAAGGGGCTACTTCATTGTTGTAGCCAGCAAGAGGAAAAGGGAAAGCAATTATGTAACAAGGTATAATAGATCATATATGTATTTTGTTAATTCATGTGTGGTAGAAAAACAAAATATTGAGTTAAAAATCATTGGGGAGGTTTGAGATTTAGAATGAGAATAGCAGAGTGAGAGTGCACCTAGGTGGAAGGATGAGAATGTATTATTTAGATAGTTTGGAAGAGGGATAGTGCAACCATATGAGATGAGATGGAATGATGTGATGTAAAAGTGAGAGATAAAGGTATTTATGTATTATGTTTTGTTGAGTCTTAACATTATAAGTAAGAGGTATTTCAAGAGGTGAGCTCATAGTTTTTGTCATCTTTATAGAGTTGATAAGTATTGCAATGAGCATATTATAAAGAATTTCGTTGTTTTTTTATTTGGGTAGAAGGATGAGAAGGTATCATTTGGAATGTGTGGAAGAGAGAAAGTGAAACCATATTAAATGGTTGGATGTGAGTTACAACTAAGAGAGAAATATATTTATGTAGGATGTCTTGGGAACATCATTACATGGAAAGGGTATTGCAATAAAGATGATTTCATAGGCTTTTTTATCTATAAAGAGTTGATAGGTATTTGAATGGACATCTTATAAATCATTCCATTGTTGTTAATATGATATGTTCAAGAGTAAATTAGAGTAATAAAGGGGAGATACATAGCATTCAACATTCTCTTGAAAAATCCCTATGACAAGGGTGACTCCGCAATGTTTATTAATGAGAAGATGAGTTTCGTCCTATTGTACAAAGCCCCAATGATAAGGAGAGGGGTGATGAGTGATGTAAAATGTGATTATTTTGGTTACAATTATCAAGGATTATAGTGGAAAGTTGGTCTTTGATCTAACAATTATGANTGGTGTTTGTTGAATACCGTTGGATTCACTACTACGGTAGCATTGTTGCTTGAAAACAATCATAAATACTTAGTTAAGGGTGATATAATAAAATATGAATAGACTTTACAAGCATTCTACTGTGGTTTCCTTATTCATTTG
Organism: Picea glauca; assembly: GCA_000966675.3. Classification (NCBI taxonomy): domain Eukaryota; kingdom Viridiplantae; phylum Streptophyta; class Pinopsida; order Pinales; family Pinaceae; genus Picea; species Picea glauca. The sequence goes on from JZKD02S2373482.1 coordinate 3,288, forward strand.
ATTTACCTGTGTGGCTAGGGAGATAGGAGTCTGGCCCAAGATTTTTCTATATTCAATCACACTTTTAAAACCATGCTTGTAACCAATCTTTAGGTCCTCCTCGATGGCAATAGTGTCGAACATATTTAACTGTAATGCATAACACCATTAAAAATACCAATAACAAAAACACATATTTGTTCGCTACTGTTAAATAAATATTAACCACAGTTAATCATTTAAATCTTACTATCCGGGATTTCAGTTTTTCGTAACCACCCTGGCCTAGTTTATGCTAGCCATGTTTTTCCACTCTGTCCTTTAATGCTTTGAAGGTGTCTGGTAGCCTACATATGGATTTTTTGAAAAAACATAGATATCGGAATTGTTACTTAAAACAGGAAAAAAAAACATAAATGTTCATATTTCACTGATAATATGACATGTGTTGTACCTTGCTTGACCATCTCGTGGTTGTCATCCTTGTTTTTTAAACAAGTTATCCTTTGCATCCTCTATTAGTGCCTTCCACTCTTTCTCGAGAACCATGGGAGGGCACTCGTGTTTGAGGTCTATTTGTAATTTCTCCCTATACTGTCCCTGGTATATTTTAAATTCTCGTCGGCTAACTTTGTAACCACTTTCTTGTTGAAAGTGTTGTCGAACAAGTTTACCATGTGATCTATTAAAGCATATTTCTTTTTGCTATCTTGGCCATTCCACCATGTGTGAATGGTGGGGCCAAACAGCTCTGATGCTTTGTCATTTAAGTTTCTATAGAAAACATTATTTCCTGTAGAAACGTGTTATCCATTAATTTATAATAATCTCAACAAATGTCCATTTCAATTTCATGAAAAAAATGAACCAATTAATTAACAATTACCTGCAATCTTCTGAATCTCGATCGAAACACATGCATCATCCACCAGAAAGGTGACATCTAGTGATCTGGTGCTTTTAATTCATTATGCTCAATGCATAATAGTATCCTGTCCATCTACAGTATGTTCCTCTCCAGAGTCATGTGGAGTCCCAGGCTCCAGCTCATCATGCTTTAGCGTTTCATGCCGGTCAAAATCATTTCGCTCATCAATCAATTCGAGGGGAACCTCATGAGGCTCAAAAAGCCTCACTTTCACTTTTCTATGTCAACCTTTCTTTTTCATTGGACCATCACTGCTACCTATACCAGTTGCGGGATCGATAGGTTCCCCATGCACGGGGTTTAAAAACTACTACAACCGGGAAACTTTACTTTATCAGATTATATACAAAATATAAAACAAAAAAATGGATATGAAATTGTCATAGCTGATAAAAATATGTGAAGATGCCACTTACCCAAAAATTAGTTATTTTATTTTGTATCTCTACAATTCTTTCCCTGTCCTCCTCTGTCAGGGGTCTTTTGCTAAGACAACCTAGATATTCCATGTTACCCTTCTTCAAGGCCTTCGTTATAGTTGTCATTGGGTCAGTCAAATAAAATATTTTGTCCTCATCAATATCCTATGTGGGAGCCTTCCCACGTTGACCATTCCACAATACATTGATGAATAAAATTAATGAGATGAACTTTAACAATTGAGAAATTTAGTTGTTGTATTCATAAGTTGTTTCTGTATTTAACATTTATCTAGTGAGGCACTGTGGNCTTCCATCCATTGTAGGAGAACCACACTAAGCGGTCCATGTAGAATATAGTGTAAAAGGTTAAAAATCCTCATAAAACACTTTTTTGTGGTTCCTCCTTACCAATACAATATTAAGATGGGATAACATTATTTATGTTTATCATTAAGATGAAGTCATGTTCTATACCAAATGTGGCAACATCATTGCACATGCATTTCTACTCACTTTGACATTTGATTATATGCTACATAGTGGTTTCGAGTGTCCTTGGTTKCTTAAAAGGCAATTGCAATTCRTTGTTTCAATCATGGTTTAGAATGTTATCTTGGCTTGCAACATTGGTTTTGATGTGTTAAAATCATCCCAAAGGCCCATACTTGATTTTTAGAGTTGGGGTTGGTTGAAGGCATGGATTTGTTACAATTTTGTTTCCATTTGTTATTTCATGGTGATAGTTGCCTAGAGGAATAAGTGTTGTAGTGCATTGTTTATTTCTATTTGAAGCCTAAACTATATGATATGAATCCCCAACCTAGCACTGCAAACTAAGTGTTTGACCTCAACAACGATGATGGTGAACATATATTGCATGGACTATGGTTTATTTCTTTGGAATTTGGATGATAGAGTGATTTCACAAGTATTAGGATTGCAAAATTTTGTATGGTTGTTGATTTCCTTGATATTGATTGGTAGTATGAGGATTGATCACAATTGTAATGAACTACTTGGATGATCTTGGAATGAGTTCAAATCCTAATTCTGGATGCTCTCTTCCTCAATTTAGGCTTGCAAACACCCTACACCTGGTGGAAGATTAGCAAAGAAGGATCCATACAACTTTCACGAAATATAAGCCTACTTTTGGCTACAAGTGGCTATGTGCTAAGCCTTTCCTTGAGGGATGTCTAAAGAAGATTTCACAAGTCAAGTCCAAGTAGAAAACCTGGCTCTTTCAGCAGTGAAGCCTTTGGAAGCTAGCACTAGAACCAAATAAATATTTTCTCATTTGGTGTTTAGTGTTGGGGGATCCGCCTGTAGATAAAAGCCTAATGTACCTAGAAGTCCAAAACTAGTGTTGTCTCCATTACAAGCAAGTCAAAACATTGAAACGCGTGTTACAAGTTTCTCACTTAACCAATTTTCTTGGGCCTACATAGACTCAATGTGTTGTCAATATCTCCTATGATCCATTACATGGAAGAGAACCCTATTAGGAAATTATCTTCCTTGGGATATAGAGTTCCATTTTGTTGGAAAAATTTTCAAGTTGAAGTGCTTTATTCTATGAAGGAAACTTAATGAATTCGTATTTAATAAGATAGATCCTTCATGAAATTTCTCATGGTGTGACAACACACTAATTTTTGCAAGCCTATTCTTGTGGAATAAAATGCAAGTGCAAAAGATTCAAATGGAAATGGTGAATTTACAACAACTACTAGAAATTTTGGGGTGGGGCCTACTCTAACATGAGCAAGGAGCCACCTAGCCCCTCTCATGCCCAATCATCCCACTCACAACATGTGGGTCAATTTATTTCAATGGAGGGTGATTGTTTGTTGTGGGAATATGTTTAATATTGAGGACGTCAATTTCTAGATTTGGGTGGGACGAGTTAGAGAGTTTGGGGCATTTTTTCCTCCCTATTGGAAAATTTGTGGCTACATGAACCGTATTGTCATTTTTGGGGGATATTTACTCACATTTGGGCACACCAACACATTTGTATGGGAGATTTACTCACATCTGGGATATTTCCCACTTCTTCCAACACAAAATGGAACTAACGCAAACTTATAAAAACAAAAATACTATTCTCGCATTAACAATGTAAATTCATGAAGTGTTCAGAGTTACTCACCATCCTCGTCCTCTCCCTTAGTGTCGACGTCACTTGATCAATNTTGTTTCAATCATGGTTTAGAATGTTATCTTGGCTTGCAACATTGGTTTTGATGTGTTAAAATCATCCCAAAGGCCCATACTTGATTTTTAGAGTTGGGGTTGGTTGAAGGCATGGATTTGTTACAATTTTGTTTCCATTTGTTATTTCATGGTGATAGTTGCCTAGAGGAATAAGTGTTGTAGTGCATTGTTTATTTCTATTTGAAGCCTAAACTATATGATATGAATCCCCAACCTAGCACTGCAAACTAAGTGTTTGACCTCAACAACGATGATGGTGAACATATATTGCATGGACTATGGTTTATTTCTTTGGAATTTGGATGATAGAGTGATTTCACAAGTATTAGGATTGCAAAATTTTGTATGGTTGTTGATTTCCTTGATATTGATTGGTAGTATGAGGATTGATCACAATTGTAATGAACTACTTGGATGATCTTGGAATGAGTTCAAATCCTAATTCTGGATGCTCTCTTCCTCAATTTAGGCTTGCAAACACCCTGCACCTGGTGGAAGATTAGCAAAGAAGGATCCATACAACTTTCACGAAATATAAGCCTACTTTTGGCTACAAGTGGCTCTGTGCTAAGCCTTTCCTTGAGGGATGTCTAAAGAAGATTTCACAAGTCAAGTCCAAGCAGAAAACCTGGCTCTTTCAGCAGTGAAGCCTTTGGAAGCTAGCACTAGAACCAAATAAATATTTTCTCATTTGGTGTTTAGTGTTGGGGGATCCGCCTGTATATAAAAGCCTAATGTACCTAGAAGTCCAAAACTAGTGTTGTCTCCATTACAAGCAAGTCGAAACATTGAAACGCGTGTTACAAGTTTCTCACTTAACCAATTTTCTTGGGCCTACATAGACTCAATGTGTTGTCAATATCTCCTATGCTCCATTACATGGAAGAGAACCCTATTAGGCAATTATCTTCCTTGGGATATAGAGTTCCATTTTGCTGGAAAATTTTTCAAGTTGAAGTGCTTTATTCTATGAAGGAAACTTAATGAATTCGTATTTAATAAGATAGATCCTTCATGAAATTTCTCATGGTGTGACAACACACTAATTTTTTCAAGCCTATTCTTGTGGAATAAAATGCAAGTGCAAAATATTCAAATGGAAATGGTGAATTTACAACAACTACTAGAAATTTTGGGGTGGGGCCTACTCTAACATGAGCAAGGAGCCACCTAGACCCTCTCATGCCCAATCATCCCACTCACACCATGTGGGTCAATTTATTTCAATGGAGGGTGATTGTTTGTTGTGGGAATATGTTGAATATTGAGGACGTCAATTTCTAGATTTGGGTGGGACGAGTTAGAGAGTTTGGGGCATTTTTTCCTCCCTATTGGAAAATTTGTGGCTACATGAATCGTATTGTCATTTGTGGGGGAGATTTACTCACATTTGGGCACACCAACACATTTGTATGGGTGATTTACTCACATCTGGGATATTTCCCACTTCTTCCAACACAAAATGGAACTAAAGCAAACTTATAAAAACAAAAATACTATTCTCGCATTAACAATGTAAATTCATGAAGTGTTCAGAGTTACTCACCATCCTCGTCCTCTCCCTTAGTGTCGACGTCACTTGATCAATNCTTTTAGTTTTGGGTTGTTAGTATTTTCAATTGCACGCACCTTTCAATCTAGTCAAAGTTCAATTAATGTCTCTTGTTACTGTAGGGTTATAAAGCCTCATGATCCCAATGCCCAGATGCCTCCAACCTTGTGATCTAATGATCATTAGGTGATAACTGTCATGAAGGGTGGTGACTAAGACTAGGGGTAACTTTCAATTCAATGCTAGGAATGATCAAGCCCACATCAAGTGAAGGAATAAAATTAAGAAGGTACATGTGTTGTCCCATTCCATGTCAACAACAACGAATCCATTCACTAGGAACACTAAAACCCGACAAATCAATGACTCCACTAAATTAGGGTTTATGGTTTACATGATGAATTTATGATGGAAGAAAGTGGGTGTGTGAGTCAAATTTGAGTCCAGAAAACCCTCCTATATCATTAAGGAATGTGAATAGTCTATCCATGTCAAATTTTAATGCATGCAAAAATAGTTTGAATTTTTTTTAACATTGGCCCCATTCACATTTTGAATTGATGATGGACATACCTACATCATTGGTATGATTAGGCATAGTCACGCAGAGATCCTCTTGGTTTCAAGAATAGTTCATTCTCTACTAAACAGGGGCAACCACATGAAGGTGGAAGCTCTAATTATGCCCCCTCCCCCCCCGCACATCACTCTCAATTTCCCCATATTACCTAATTTGAAATTCTAAAGAACATGTATCATATACTATATTACACAAAATAAAAACATATAAAGATCATATAAAAGATATAAACACATACCTCTTCTTTTCAACAATTAAATATTAGTCATCTTCTTCTTCATCCAGCTCAACATTTATATCAGGATCTGGTTCAAAGTCGATATTGGTGAAAGGATCATTCCTATCAACATCATCATCAACATCATTTTTGGTAATATAGTTATCGATATCGTCAATGAGATCCTCGTCTCCTAAATTGGGTCTGGTCATATTTATTCCTCACACTGAACTTCCTCTATGTTTTATGCTGCTGTTCATTAGACAATGAATTCAACCCAACATAAAAAAAAAATGATAAAAACAGATTTAGTTTCCACTCTTCACTCTTCATTTGACATTTATTAAGAACCCTTAGTGTGCACCTAAAACGGCTCACTCAAACCAAATTGATACTCAAGTTTTAGGAAAGATTTAAAATTTTAATAAGACATTGGTAGTTTTAGACACGTAGTAGGGAGATTGAGCATAAGAAATGATGTGTCATATATGAATGCATAGTCACCTTTCCCAAGGTGTGCATTTAATGATCCAAATATGGAAGTTCAAGAAAATAAAGAATATCGAAGTTGACATTGTCAAATATTATCATAATGACAATAAAGAGAAGAAAATATTTGCACACAATAACTTTATAATGACAATAAAGACAAGAAAATGTTTACCATAGCCTTTCTTTTAAGCATCTATAACATCATCATGGTATGACATCACGAAAACCACTTTGATGTCATATCCTTATCAGAATCAGATATGTTAGTTTCATGAAGTCACTTCATTCCCCCTAGAGGGGCATCAGGTACAATTATCATATTTGAGAAGGAAAACCCAATATCAGTGGCCTCTACTCCATCCTTCGAGGGAGGACAAGGTTCCGCAATCAAATCTTCTAGGAAGACTATATCAATTTTTTTTTAGGTCAATGGTTGTTGATTTTCCTTAGCAAGAGAAACTTCATCATCTGACATTGGTTGCTTAGGAAAATTCCATTTTTTTTATTTGGATTTGGTCCCTTTTCCTTTGAAGGATGAGCTCGTGCATGGGGATAAATATCGTGTAGATGTATTGTAAGTTGATAAATTCAACACTAGAATGTTGTGTTCTCATAATTCAATACCTAAATCCACCTAAAACTTTCAATTGAGGGTCATTTTATCTGGAAGACTCTTACTCAGGTCTATTTCAACATAGATGTAGGTGTATGTACACAATCTCGTTATAAATCTCCAAAATTTCTTTTATGTAACTACCCAAAGTATTCTCAATATATTCAAAATTTGATATAATATACCATTAAGAATGAAATGGAAAATTTGGGAGGTGTACCCAAAGTGTCATTCTAGCAATTGACATAGAGTTAGGATCAAAATTTGGAAATGAAGAAGATATAAAAAGCCCGACTGCTATAATGATAAGGCAGGTAAGTCCTGAAATTCTGATTCTATCCATGCTCAAGCCACCTATGTTTTGGCCCCTATTCCCACTAATATAATGATAAGTCAGGTATGTCCTGAAAATCTAACTCTATCCATGTTCAAGCCACCTATGTTTTGGCCCCTATTCCCACTGATATAATGATAAGTCAGGTAAGGCCCGAAATTCTGACTCTATCCATGCTTAGGCCACCTATGTTTTGTCCCTTGTTCCCACTGATACAATGATAAGTCAGGCAAGGCCCAAAATTCTACTATCCATGCTCATGCCACCTATGTTTTGGCCCTTTTTCCCACTGACATAATGATAAGTCAGGTAAGTTGCAAAATTTTGATTCTGTCCATGGTCATGCCACCTATGTTTTGGGCCATGTTCCCACTGATATAATGATAAGTCAGGTAAGGCCTGAAATTCTGACTCTATCCATGCTCAGACCACCTATGTTTTGGCCCCTGTTCCCACTGATATAATGATAATTCAGGTAAGTCCCAAAATTCTAACTCTATCCATGCTCAGGCCACCTATGTTTTGGCCCATGTTCCCACTAATATAATGATAAGTCATGTAAGGCCTGAAATTTTGACTCTATCCATGTTCAGGCCACCTACGTTTTGGCCCTTGTTCCCACTGATAGAATGATAATTCAGGCAAGGCCCAAAATTCATCTATCCATGCTCAGGCCACCTAAGTTTTGGCCCCTGTTCCCACTGACATAATGATAAGTCAGATAAGTCCTGAAATTTTGACTCTATCCATGCTCAGGCCACCTATGTTTTGGCCCCTATTCCCACTGATATAATGATAAGTCAAGTAAGGCCCAAAATTCTGACTCTATCCATGCTCAGGCCACCTATGTTTTGGCCCCTCTTCCCACTGATATAATGATAATTCAGGTAAGGCTCAGAATTCTGACTCTATCCATGCTTAGGCCACCTATTCTAACTCTTCACACTATAGTTATATTCTCGAAAGGAAAACCCTGAATTGTGAACAGGGATTTTGTTTATCTTGTTGATATTGACATCCTTTTGTATGAGATGGTCAATGACAATGGTTAGTGCGACCTAGAAGGCATATTGAAAACATTATGGGTTAAACAAATTTGGGAGGTGTACCCAAAGTGTCGTTCTAGTAATTGACATAGAGTTAGGATCAAAATTTGGAAATCAAGAAGATATAAAAAGCCCCACTGATATAATGATAAGTCAGTTAAGTCCCAAAATTATGATTCTATCCATGCTCAGGCCACCTATGTTTTGGCCGCTATAACCACTGATATAATGATAAGTCAGGTAAGGCCTGAAATTCTAACTCTATCCATGCTTAGGCCACCTATGTTTTGGCCCTTGTTCCCACTGATATAATGATAAGTCAAGTAAGGCCCGAAATTATAACTCTATCCATGCTCAGGCCACCTATGTTTTGGCCCGTGTTCCCACTCATACAATGATAAGTTAGGAAAGGCCCAAAATTCTGATATCCATGCTCAGGCCACCTATGTTTTGGCCCTTGTTCCCATTGATATAATGATAAGTTAGGTAAGTCCTGAAATTCTAACTCTATCCATGCTCAGGCCACCTATGGTTTGGCTCTTGTTCCCACTGATATAATGATAAGTCAAGTAAGGCCCAAAATTCTGACTCTATCCATGCTCAGGCCACCTATGTTTTGGCCCTTGTTCCCACTAATACAATTATAAGTCAGGAAAGGCCCAAAATTCTTCTAGCCATGCTCAGGCCACCTATGTTTTGGACCCTATTCCCACTGATATAATGATAAGTCAGGTAAGTCTCGAAATTCTGACTTAATCCATGCTCAGGCCACCTATGTTTTGGCCCATGTTCCCACTGATATAATGATAAATTAGGTAAGGCCCAAAATTCTGACTCTATCCATGCTCATGCCACCTATGTTTTGGCCCCTATTCCCACTCATACAATGGTAAGTCAGGCAAGGCCCGAAATTATGCTATCCATGCTCAAGCGACCTATGTTTTGGCCCATGTTCCCACTGATATAATGATAAGTCAGGTAAGTCTTGAAATTTTGGCTCTGTCCATGCTCAGGCCACCTATGGTTTGGCCCCTGTTCCCACTGATATAATGATAAGTCAGGTAAGGCCCGAAATTCTGACTCTATCCATG
>JZKD02S2373482.1:13825-30140 GCA_000966675.3 Picea glauca
AAATTTAAATGTCTTGGACTAGAGTTTTTGTTTGACCGTTATTTAAAACTCTTGATTACATAACAATGTTTTTATTGACTAGGATTACCATTGTTAATTTATTGAGAGATGTTTATTTGTTTAATTAGGATTACCTATCAAATGGAGAGATGTTTATTTGTTATATTTAGGTCACTTTGTTGAAGACGGTAATGGTTATAACCGAAAATCGTCTCTCTTGTGATGAACTTTTGAGATAGGAAAAAAAATTTGTGGAAATAGCGACAAACTTTCGTGGAAATAGCGATGAAAATCTCACCCAAATTAAAAAACCTATTCGTGGAAATAGCAACGAAATTTCGTGGAAATAGCGATGAAAATCCCGCCCAATTTTTAAAAAATATGAAAATCATGGAAACATGGAAAATTTTCGTGGAATAATCTGCGCATATGTAGTAGTGAGTCATTACCCTTTTAGTTTGATGAGGTCTCCCTGGATAAGGAATCAACCTCGCGGCTTGGGATAATGGTTTAAAAGTAGAAGATAGGTCTCGCTTATACAATTCCTGCAACTTCAAAAAGGTTTTCCTTAGTGGAGACATCGAATGCAGGCCCTAGCATAAGAAAGAGAACACAGACACAATCTAGCTTAGAGAAAGAGGTATATGAAAGCGAAGAGGAAGTGTTTCCAAGTAGCACACTTCATATTCTATTTTCATCTATTCCTGAATATGACATGACCTCAGGTAAGTGATCCAAGAGGATCTTGATGGCCACCTACCATATCTGACTGGCTCAAAACAATTTTTTGGCAACATACTATTTTTAGCAGTTTTGTGGTTCCCAAATTTCTGGGGCCAGTTTGAGGTCTTAAACGACGTTTTTTCACGATTGATCACCTCAATCATAGCCAAAGGCTTTGATTGAGCCCCCTAAATCAATCTCCTCATCAATACCTTTCCAACAATATATCGTGCACCCTAAACAGAGATCGTAAGAAAAATTTACGACCCTGGGAAGTTAATGTACTAACATACCCCAATGAGGCCCACATGGATTTTGGTGCTTCATCTCCTAGGGTTAGGTTTTTGGATGTCTATGGTATTGACATTCATATTTATTGTAAAAAATCCTTAAGAGCCTCATTATAATCATCTTCTTGTGACTGAGCGTAGCCATTTCATCTCTTCTCAAAGATAAGTTGCCACCATTCTAGCAAGCTTGTTTTCAGTCTGCATTTTACAATTTTCAACATATTTCTTATTTAATAAAAGTCAAGTTTTACTATATCTATGTTATTGTTAACTGTGTCTCTATGTTAACATTATAAATTTGTTTTGTCACTTTGTCCCACTCATAAATCCGGATCACTGGTATCAGAGCGGTATGCTACTTGTTGTTTTTTTAATGCATGTCCTCGACGTGGTTAGGGTATAGAGAGTTGGGTCTCGAGATTGTTTCTCTTGAGTACAGATTCTCTCGCACATCGAAGAAACCATCCATGGCGGGAGAAAATAAAGATGATGGGGCAAGAGATCCTTTCAAAATTTTGCTCGAGGAATCCCTTGAGAAATAGAGGAACGAGATGATGGACAGCTTCGCACAAATCCTTCAATAGCTAACAACAAGCGACACATCCACCTCAAGCAGAAGCGCCACCCCATTGAAGGTACAAATCAATTTTGATATTCCTATATTTGAAGGTCAAGTAGATGTGGATGTCATAGAGAAATGGTTAAACCTTTGAGAAGGGTATTTTTATGTCCACAAATTTTTAAATAGAGAAAAGATTATATTTGTGCTCCTCAAGGTCATCCACCATGTCAAATATTAGTGGGATACTTTCTGTGAGAAAAAGGAAATAGAGGGATCCACATTATTTGCAGTTTCACCCACTTGTTATTCCTTTAGGGATGCTATTAAGGAACAATACTACCCTGTTGGAAGTTATGATGACTTGTATACAATATGGACCACACTATGGCAGGAAAGATACCAAATAGTGCCAAATTTCACCAATGTCTTCCATACCCTGGGAACCAAGTTGGGTATCAAAGATTCTTAGAGACATCTAATTCTCAAGTACCACGATGGTCTGCATAGATACATCCAAATAGAAATGGAATTTTTGGACATCTCTTCCTTGGGCGCGACCTATTGATATGATGTCAAAATCGAGTAGAATATTAAACAAAATACGTTGCAGTTTGGGTCTGGGAACCCCTCACAATAGAAGAAGGGAAAGAGTATCCCTAACCCATAGAACAAAGGATAGATTAAAGATGGGAAACCTCATGAAAACCATTCCAAGCCACAAGCAAAGAAGGACAATGGGAAGAAAAAGAAAGATACCAAGAAGTGGTGTGACTTCCATAAGATCCCCTGGCATAACACTATTGATTACCTCTCAAAGTAGTCATTGGTGGCTGAAGTAAAAGCCTATGAATCAGATGTGGGTTCTGACTCCAAGTCAGAACTAGAAAATGGGATATAGATCATTGATGTAGAACCCAGTGCCACCGTTTCTACCACCAAGATCCAGCCTGATGAACCTGATGATCCAAAGGAAGGAGAGAGCCTCTTTGATAAAAAGATGTGGGTGAAAGGCACAACACTCAACGTCATCGTTGATAGTGGTAGCCAAAAGAACCTCATCTTAGAAGAGGTCCCTGAGTGTCTATCCCTACTGAAAATGACCCACCTGCATCCCTACACCATCAGATGGCTACATCAAGGAAGCGATCTTTGCGTCAACCAAAAATGTCTCATGTCATATGACATCAAGCCATTCAAAGATGAAGTATTGTGTGATGTTGCTCCCCTTAAAGTTTTTGATGTTATTTTGGGACAACTTTATTTATGGAAACGTCACGCTATATATGAGTATAGGACTCACTGTGTTATTATTACTTTGAATAGGAAATTGTACATGATACCCGAGGTAGTCACACCTAGTGTTATTTCCTAGATCTCTACCAAGCAAAGCAGGAAGGTCATTTCTCAGCCTGAGAATTTGTCTTCTTCGTGATTCAATCTCAAAGTGAGTGAAAGGTTGCAGCCACATCCATCACCTCCGTGACTAACCTCTCTATGTACCAGAAGCAAGTGGATAAGGTTATGGAACAATACAAAGACATCTTCTCATCACCTACTGGAGTACCTTTGCATTTTTAGGTCAAGCATCCCATCGATCTGAACCTTAGTGCACCACTACTGAATGGGCCAATCTATCATTGCTTTCTACTAGAAAATGAGAAGATCAAGCATTAGATCCAAGAACTACTCAAAAAGGGGCATGTTTGACCCAGATCATCACCTTGTGGAAGCCCAATTATGTTGGTGCAAAAGAAATACAGGACATGATGACTCTGCATTGATTATTGGGCCCAAAAACAATCAGATTCAGGAACTAGCACCTGATTCCATGAATCGACGATCTCCTTGATCAATTCAATGGGGAGAAATAATTGAGTAATATTGGTCTGAAGTATGGGTACCATGAGGTCTGTTGATGGGCGTAAGTGACACACTGTCAACTAGAAGGTCAAATCTGGATCGAGTTCTCTAAATAACCCAAGCCGTTTGGAATGAAATGACCTGACGAGTTTAATGGCTCTGTTGGCCAACTAAAGTCCTAAAAATAAAAGAAATTAAAATAATCTATGAAGCTACAATACTAAAGATATGAATTTAATAATTTATGAATGTCAAAAATAGAAGTATGGATATCTACATATGGTTTTGAACAATGTATATACAATTCACAAGTTTTTCTGGATGTCTTGCGAAAACAATGTTTTTTGAAATTGTTTATGAAGTAGATAAAGAAAGAACATATATTTTGTATTTTCTGTTTTATATTTAAAATCTAAAGAACTAAAGAATACTAATAAAAGCAATTTGAAATAAGAACAAAATAACAATCAAACCCAATTTAAATTATTCTGATTTCATTGATAAATAAACTAACAAAAGAAATAGAATACGAGTAAAATAACCTGTGATTAATCAACTAATGATTTTATGTCTCTGTGCAATTCAAACTCCCAGTTGTCCTTCCTGTGAGGAAAACGTGTAATAGGCTGGTGCTAACACTCCCAGAACAAACTCAAAGGTGCTTTTGGAGCAAGAATACAAGAGCAGAGTAATAAACATACAAATCTGGTGATCTTGTAATGATGAACACTTATAGTAAAAGAAATTTAATACAAAGCATTCATGTAATACATCACTTAACATCAAGCATAAATCAATGATATTTAAATAAAATAATGATCACAAATTTTAATATATGAACAAAAAATTACAGACAAAATTAAAGTGATGAATAATATGAAATATCCTACGATCGTAAGACTAAATCTGTATAAACGTAATAACATTCCATAATATAAAGGGAAAAACACAATGGGTAAGTGCCACACCGGTCTAAAGCCAAGGAGTGAACAACTTGTCCATTTCAGTCTTGAAATTTATATGTCCATAATGTGTCCAAATCAAATATCCCCTCACTACTAAGAGTGATCAGTATTTAAACTAGTTCAAGATTCAAATGCTCTCATCATACAAGATAGAGTTGAATCCACAAAAATCAGATCATATTAAAAAAATAGTGAAACTAAAAACCACTCAAGCATGAGTTGGTTTGTCAAAAATAAACCAAAGTTTTATAAACATAAAGGGACATAAACTATTGAATAATTGAGCGTATGATTCAAGGTATTTGTTCCATGCAATCAACATCATAATCCTCCATTTCCTTTTGTACAACAAGTGGATTTGTGGGAAACCATGAATAAACTTAATGGGACGTCCTCCATATTTGCATTCTTAAACCATTTTTTGGATTTCAATGGAATTCATGTCGCCCTGCTTATGAAATCCTCTGTGATTTCCAACTGAACATCCCCCACCTTGGCCCTAAAATTGTCGAAATTCTATGCAAAGGCTTCTGTGACCGAGAGGTTGTAGCCTTCGAACTTCTTGAGGAACACATCCCACCCATGAGCCTTCAGGTCATCAATAGCGTCATTGTGGGATAGCAGATCTTGGCCACCGTTTGGCTCGATATGAAATACAGGTGCCATTTCTATTGTGAAAAGAATACAACAGATATTACCAGGGATAAGTTTGGTTTTCCCACAGATGAGCAGAGAGAGGTTTGTGCTAATTGTAAAGGAACGAAAACTACAAAGTTTGGGGGCAATCATAACTCAAAAAAATGAGTTGTGGAAAATGATAACTAGAGGGCTCGTAAAAATTATGAGCCATTACCTATGATGAGTGCCAAACCCTTCACATTACAAAAACCTCAATTTGTGTAATGAATGATCTCATTAATTTTCAGGCCAGCAAAGTGAAATGAAAATGTAGGTATAGCATGTCTGTACCAATTGATATGAATGTTGATATGACAATTGAACTCATAAGAACTATATCAATTGTTAACCAAGGGTTTTTTGCATTCAAACATTTCACAAATTAAATCAACCATGAACTATAGAACCAATGAAGTCACGATACCCGTAATACACAAGGATTTTGATAGTGTATTAATCAATAAATTCACAAGATTTGAGTTTTAAACATATATGGGTACCTTTAAAACGATATTTAAAAGGTAAAAGATATGAAACCAAGCCAAGTTTTATATTTAAATTCATGCTTACAATCATGAAATTAAAAAAAAAAAAAAAAAAAAAAAATGCACACGAAAACTTAATAGGTAAGCTTAACCCAAACATCGCTTCGAAACTCAGAAATATAAACATTTACAAATGGGAGATGATGGAAGCTACAAAAATATATCATATTTTTGTGGGGAATTTGATTGTGATAAGAATCAAAAAATACTTTTGGCTGCCAACAATGGAAACATACTGGGCGAAGCAGTTATCTCTACATCACCATAAAATTTGTGTTAGGATGGATTAGATAAAATGAATTTTTAGAAACAAATAACAACAAGTCAATCATTCTGATCATAACTCAGAAAATAATGTAGTTTAGCATCAGATATATTCCTATTCAAAAAATGTAATATGGCATCTAACTTAGATTACGAGTGTAGCGATGTTTATGTAATTGACTTTGATACTATTAACAGGGCCACTGCTACCAGCAGGCATTCATAGCCTCGACAGTGATGTCATTTAACCCACTCTAGTACCTCTATCCTGTCCAAGAGTCATCCAATCATGATATGGGACATATTTTCACTTTGATCAAATTGAAAAACATACTCGAGGACCTTCATAAACACGACATTGCTTCGCTGCCAGTAGGCCTATTCAGTACCCCAACGAAGTTGCCTTGGTATCATGCATGCATTTACCTGCTGCTAGCAGACTTGTTCAGCGTCCTGACGAGTTTACATACACTTCCCACACATTACCGTGCTTTCAAACCTCTATAATTTGTTTATAATTTGTATAACTTAATAATATTCAAGAGGGCGAGGTGATAATGAAAACCTCATAGTTTGGAAATGTAAATTTTGATCATTTATATATTATTCTCCTATTTTGATGACCTTCATCATGATTTGGACACTTAGATTTCCGTTAAGAAACCATCTCGAGGATGGGAAGGTACAGTTGAGTTGTTTTCCTGAAAACAGGGACAACATTAGAAGTTTGTTAATGATAATCGTGTCTTCTTGTAATTTCAACGAGAAACCAGAAACAATGATTTGAACAGAAACTTACTTCTGCTGATCTAAGTTTTAGCACTTACTTCTCAAGTGCTTGGGAAGTTATCAACTACTACTAATGAATGAGAATTCTGATTCCCTTCCAAAAATGAAATGGTGACTCAGACATAATTATTTAGAAAACAAATCAAAATCAAGCAAAATGAAAAGAACCAAAATCAAAACGGAAAAGAAAATTAAAAATATTTACAAGAGGGTGTATTAGAAACCATCAAGAAAAATATCTCTTGAGAGAGACTAAAAGAAAATTCCTTATTAATATGAGTGCATTCCTACTCGTGTCACCTTGGGTTAGGGTTGAAATGATAGTTCAAATTTACTTATCTCTTTACTTTTCATTTAAAATTTTCATGTTGACACTGTGTTCTTGAAAAGAAATATTCAACGAAAAGCAAAGAGAAAAGGATTAAAGTGGACTTCCTTGACAACGGTCATATTATGGCTCCCTTGGTGTACTCACTTGTGTTCATAAATGAATTATTACAAAGAGAAACAGTGAGAAATAAAAACAAAGGAAACCTACTCTAACTACTAAATATATCAAAACGCTAAGTAAAATCGTATTTTCAGTGCAGCCACAAGAGCAACTTTAATCTTGCAAGGTGTAGAATGTCGAAAATCAAAACAAAAGAATGTAGTATTTGCAGATACAAAAGAAATATGTTATGCTTACCTCCTATATATTCATTTAAAAACAAATCAAGCACAACCTTACCATTCTTTTGAAACTTCTTGATGTATGAATCCTCCAAGCATTCTTCAATCTTGTCGTGATATGGGTCAAAATGGCTTGGAAGAGTGTAAGTAAGTTTGGAAAACTTGTCAAGATTATGGGGACTTGACATAACCATCGGTTGAGACCGAAGTGCCCCATCCTCCTGACAATTCTCCAAGTGTTCATCAATTTCTTCTCATGGAAGATCTAAAAGAAATATGTCATGCTTACTTCCTAGATATTTAGGTAGAAACAAAGTAAGAACAATTTTATCTTTATTATGAAGATTTTTTAGATACGAATCTTCAAGCCATTCTAAGATCCTATCATAGAAATTAGGATGAAAACTATGACTTTGATGAAATGGATATATCAATGGGGAACACATCATAAGAGGATTCGTGACATCAATTATATTATTGGTTTGAATGCTTCCTTTGATGAGATTGATCATTTCAAAATGTGAAGCATAAATATTAAAATTCGAACTAATCAACGAACGAATATGGAATGTAGAATAATAGATCTCCATAGGAATGAGTGCATTGTATTTTTCAAAAATAAATCGTTTAAAATCATCTCGCAACATGTTTTCTCCCATGTGAGTGATGAAAGTGAAAGAGTGCCAAATCTGACATAAAAAATGTTATGTTCAGAATTAATTTCACCAAATTTTGGCATATCGAAAAGATTTGATTGTGATGGCAAAGAGTAAGATACTGTGGGTAAAGTATCAAGTCCACCAGAATCTAAGAAGATATCAGGATACAAAGAGTAAAAGGAATCATAAATAAGAACATGAAAAGAATCTCTTGAGCTATGATATTCTCAAGACATTCCTCTTCACTTTCCTTAAAACTTTCACTCTGTTTTAGTGATAAATCCTTCAAAATAATATGATCGTCTAAATTTGCCTCGTGTATGAGAGATAATTCAAAAATTTTGTGACAAACATATAATCTTTCTTGTTGATAAGGTATGATTTGAGGATCAAGGTTTAAGGTTTCTTCTTCCAATTGTAGATCTACATCTCTAACCAGTTTCATTGGGATGTTAGAATGCTTAAGATCATTTTCATCACCTAAGTGTTTTTCAATGACTGAATTTAAATATTGATTAGAGAAAGAGTTAGAAGAATGAGGACATTCACCTTGACCCAACATCGAATCTTCTTCCATGATGGTCGAGGACTGAATATACAATGATTCAGAGGAAAAACCAATTTGATTGTCAGTAAGAACCTTTTCAATAAATTCTACCTGCCTTGCTTGTTCAAAAATTTTGGATGGATTCCTCTCATCCTGTGAACAAAATTCTTCTTGCAATTGAGTGATAGGATATGTAACTGACTCATCATTCATGATTGAATATGACTGAATGAAAGGAATGCAAGCATCATAGAAGAGATTTAGTACAAATGGCATGTCATTAAGATTAAATTTACAGGGAATATGATGGACTCTTGTTGAAAAGCCTTCTGGAGATAAATTTTCATTGATTAGTAAAGTCTGGAATTCTTCACATAATTGATTGTAAACATAGTTTTCAAAAGCATCTAAAAATTCGTCTACAAATTGAAACCAATAAAAAATGTGATATGATGGAAAAGACTCAAACCAATGTTTAATCCAACCCCTAAAAGTAAAAGAGAAAAATCTGCATAAAACCTTTAAATCAAAAATATCATGCTTGATGCATTTACACCAAAACTTGTTAAGATTGTCTTTAGTAGATACATCCCCCCCACCATCAAAGGTGATTTTGGACAAGCGAGAGACTATCTCCTTGGGAATATCGAGTAATGAGAAGCGGAAAGCATGTTCCAACATAGTGATTTTGGGAGCCATAGGGAAATAAAAACATTTTAAATAAATACTCCCGCAAGGCCATCTTGTCAGTCTGTCCCTCCTTCTAGTGCCATTTGTTGACGGGCGTAAGTGACACACTGTCAACTGGAAGGTCAAATCCGGACCGGGGTTGTCTAAATAACCCAATTTGTTTGGAATGAAATGACCTGAGGGTTTAATGGCTCCATTGGACAACTAAAGTCCTAAAAATAAAAGAAATGAAAATAATCTATGAAGCTACAATACTAAAGATATGAATTTAATAATTTATGAACGTCAAAAATAGATGTATGGATATGTACATATGTTTTTGAACAATGTATATACAATTCACAAGTTTTGTTGGATGTCTTGCGAAATCGATGTTTTTTGAAATTGTTTATGAAGTAGATAAAGAAAGCACATACATTTTAAATTTTATGTTTTATATTTAAAATCTAAAGAACTAAAGAATACTAATAAAACACAATTTGAAATAATAACAAAATAACAATCAAAGCCAATTTAAATTATCCTTATTTCATTAATAAACAAATTAACAAAAGAAATAGAATACGAGTAAACTAACCTATGATTAATCAATTAATGATTTTATGTCTCTGTGCAATTCAAACTCCCAGTTTTCCTACCTATGAGGAAAACCTGTAACAGGTTGGTGCTAACACTCCCATAAAAAACTCAAAGGTGTTTTTGGAGGAGGAATACAAGAGCAGAGTAATAAACATACAAATCTGGTGATCTTTTAATGATGAACACTTATAGTAAAAGAAATTTAATACAAAGTATTCATGTAATACATCACTTAACATCAAGCATAAATCAATGACATTTAAATGAAATATTGATCACAGATTGTAATATATGAACAACAAATTACAAATAGAATTAAAGTGTTGAATAATATGAAATATCCTACAATCATAAGACTAAAGTTGTATAAACGTAATAACATTCCATAATATAAAGGGAAAAACACAATGGGTAAGTGTCACGCTGGTCTAAAGCCAAGGAGTGAACAACTTGTCCATTTTAGTCTTGAAATTTATATGTCCATAATGTGTCCAAATAAAATATCCCCTCACTACTATGAGTGATCAGTATTTAAACTAGTTCAGGATTCAAATGCTCTTATCATACAATATAGAGTTGAATCCACAAAAATCAAATCATATTACAAAAATAGTGAAACTAAAAACCACTCAAGCATGAGTTGGTTTGTCAAAAATAAACCAAAGTTTTATAAACATAAAGAGACAGAAACTATTGAATAATTGAGCGTATGATTCAAGGTGTTTGTTCGATGCAATCGGTGTCATAAGCCTCCATTTCCTTTTGTACATCAAGTGGATTTGC
Source organism: Picea glauca (assembly GCA_000966675.3). Classification (NCBI taxonomy): domain Eukaryota; kingdom Viridiplantae; phylum Streptophyta; class Pinopsida; order Pinales; family Pinaceae; genus Picea; species Picea glauca. Next base: position 24,432 of record JZKD02S2373482.1, read on the forward strand.
GAGAAACCATGAATAAACTCCATGGGACATTCTCCATATTTGCATTCTTAAACCATTTTTCACCTTTCGATGGAAGTCCTTTCACCCTGCTTATGAAATCCTCTGTGATTTCCAACTGAAAATACCCCACCTTGGCCCTAAAACCATCGAAAGTCTGTGCAAAGGATTGTGCAACCGAGAGGTTGTATCCTTCGAACTTCTTGAGGAACATATCCCACCCATGATCCTTCAGGTCGTCAATAGCATCATCGTGGGATAGCAGAGCTTGGCCACCATTCAGCTCGATATGAACTACAGGTGCTATTTCTACTATGAAAAGGATACAACAGATATTACCATGGATAAGTTTGGGTTTCCCATAGACGAGCAGAGAGAGGTATGTGTGAATTGTAAAGGCATGAAAACTGCAAAGTCTGGGGTCAATCATAACTCGGAAAAATGAGTTGGGAAAAACGATAACCAGAGGGATCATAAAAATTATGATCCATTACCTACGATGAGTGCCAAACCCTTCACAGTACAAAACCCCCAATTCTTGTAATGAATGATCTCATTAATTTTCAGGCCAGTAAGAAAACGTAGGTACAACATGCTTGTACCAATTGATATGAATGTTGATATGACAATTTAACTCATAAGAATTATATCAATTGTTAACCAAGGTTTCTGTGCATTCAAACATTTCACAAATTAAATCAACCATGAACTATAGAACCAATGAAGTCACGATACCCATAATACATAAGGATTTCGATCGTGTATTAATCAATAAATTCACAAGATTTGAGTTTTAAACATATATGGGTACCCTTAAAACGATATTTCTAAGGTAAAAGATATGAAACCAAGCCAAGTTTTATATTTAAATTCATGCTTACAGTCATGAATTTAAAACAAAACAAAACAAATGAAAATGCACACAAAAACTTGATAAGGTAAGCTTAACCCAATCATCTCTTCGAAACTCAAAAATATAAAAATTTACAAATGGGAGGTGATGGAAGCTACACAAATATATGATATTTTTGTGGGTACTTTGATTGTGATAAGAATCAAAAAATATTGTTGGCTACCAAAAAGGTCCCAATAGAACAAATAGATGTATGGAAAACTTCCTTCAAGTGAAAATAAGGTATTTTTGAATGGTTGGTCATGCCCTTTGGTTTGACGAATGCCCCAACAAACTTCATGAGGTTGATGGATGATGTCCTGTGACATTTCACTAATTATTGTGTGGTGGTGTATCTGGATGACATGCTCATATACAACAAGACTTGGTCATAACACTTGCAGCATATTCAACAGGTTCTGCACACTCTGCGACAGCACAAGCTATATGCCAACTTGGAAAAATTCTCCTTCGGCATGGACATGGTCTAGTACCTAGGATACATTGTTGGTGTGCATGGTGTGTATGTTGATCCAGCCAAGATACAAGTCATCTGTGACTAGCCAACCCCAACCATGTGCACCGAGATTAAATTATTCTTAGGCCTTGCCAATTTATATCGCAGGTTCATGTTGGGATTCTCCCATATTACATGGGCCCTCAGTCAAATAAACAAAGGTGGTGGCAAGGAAAAATTTGTGTTGGGCCTATCTGAGCACAAAACATTCGATGATCTGAAGAAGTACTTTTATTCATCCCCAGTGCTCTCATTACCTGACCTACAACGACCCTTTGAGATTGAGACAAATGCTTCAAACTATGTTGTGGCCATGATCCTCACTTAGTACAGACACCCCATGGAATATCATAGTGAGACACTATCATATGTCATCCATAAGTTCCCTACTTACAACAAAGAAATGTACTCCATTGTGCAAACCTACCGCTAGTGGAGGAATCACAATCTCAGGAAGGAGACAATCATCCACACTGATCATAAGTTGTTGTAGTTCATGCAGACTCAAGGAAAATTGTAGAATGAAAACCATCAGAAGTGGTCCACATATTTTCAGCAGTTCCACCTCAACATCAAGTATAAAACATAAAGTACCAACTAAGTCATTGATTTCCTCAACCGACCTCCAGTCACAAAACTCACCACAATGTTAGGATCTTGTGGCCATGAGACCTCCAGATGGCCCCACCTCTATGAGATGGATCCTGACTTTTCCAACACCTACCAAATGTTGGGCATAAAAGAAACTATCAATAATTTCCATATTCAAGATGGGATTCTATTCCATCTGGGCCATGTCTACATTCCATCAAGTGAACGAGCGAAGATAATTTGGGAAGCCCACTACTATCGGGTGACAATACACTTTGGCATGGAAACTATAGTGGCAGTGCTGCAATAACATTTATACTAGCCGAAACTTTGACAGGATGTCAGCGAGTATATTTGGTCTTGCACTTCTTGCACTATTTCCAAATCGGACATTAAGAAACAAGGCTTTTACACTCCTCTGCCTACTCTTGAAAGGACCTTCGAATCCATCTCAATGGACTACATTTCAGGCCTTCCTTCCACCAAGCGGGGAAATGACTGTGTTTTTGTGGTTGTTGATCGCTTTTCTAAGATGGTGATTTTGGTCGCCTGCAAGAAAAGCATCATGATGGAAGACACTCCCAATATTTTCTTTGAACACGTGTGGGTACACTTTGGGATCCCACAAAAAATTATATCAAATTGGGACAGTTGGTTCCTCAACACATTCTGGTCGAGCCTCTGGTCACTACTGGACACCAAGCTCACAAATTCCACTTCCTTCCACCCCCAAAATATGGCCAAACCAAAATCGTCAATTGGATGAGCATGCACATGCTACACATGTACAATTCCAAGAACCCTCACACCTGGGATGAGATTCTTCCTTATATTCAGCATAGCTACAACAAAGCCATACATAGCTCAACTAGCCACAACCCCTTTCAGATAGGGTTGGGATTTCAACCATTGGGTCCCATGGATGTTTCACTACCCCTTATGGCCACCCAGGAAGACTCGTTGCATGCTCCAACTACAGCTGAAAAATCCACCCAATTCATTGAGTAGATCCAGCACATCTTCCAAAAGGTTCAAGATATTTTATAGAAGTCCAATGCCAAGTACAAGCAACGCCATGATCAAAATTGGGTGCAACACCAGTTTCGAGTGGGAGACAAATTTTGGTTGCACTTTTAAAAAGAACGCCTTACAGGGCCTCATTGGAAGCTTCATCCACTCCGATATGGGCCTTACACCATTACCAAGCCTATGGGTGACAATGAATTTGAGCTCAAACTGTCCCCCTTCCTTGGCTTGCACCCATTGTTTAATGTGGACCTCCTTCGACCTTATTTTCCACCATTATTGGAAACCTCGGAGATAAAAGAATAACTGACACCAATAGAGCTCAACCCTGATTGTATGGAACATGCATCCACTTATCATATTGTGGAAACACAGGTCAATTTCACTCACCAGCAGAGGATCAATGTTTATCGGGTTGTCAAATCAAGGAAGCTCCTGCACTAAGGCAAGTGGCTCACCCGAGGCCAAATTCAATAGAAATTTCCTCATCTGATGGGGGAAATCAATGCATTAGATACCATTTCTTCCTAAGGGGGTACGATTGATCCAAGAGGATCTCAGTGTCCACCCACCTTGTTTTTCTAGCTCAAAATAGTTTTTTGGCAACTTACTATTTTTAGCAGTTTTGCGGTTCCCAAACTGATCCTGATTTAGGAGTAGAACAAACTAATTAACAAAATGAATACAATAAACACAGAGATATGAAGAAAAAAAAATACCGAGTGAACAACATATTCTATTGAATAAATGAAATAGGTTGAAACTGTAAATATGCATAACTGAAACACTTACTTGAATGGTGGTATCTATCTCTGAGAAGATATGTTGTTGCTACGCGCATACGTCTAAGTAGAATCCTTACAATAAGGCTCCAGAGGCATTTTTTATATTACTCATGAATTATAAAACCCTAGACATCCAAAAAACTAACCCTAGAAGGTGAAACGCCAAAAGTCATGTGGGCCCCTATGGGTAAGTTGGCACCTCAACTTCCTGGGGTCGTAACTTTTGCATACGACCTCCGTTTTAGGCATGTGATAGCTCGTTGGAAATGTATTTCAGAGAAATACACATTACATCGTAAAAATATCACTCTATCTATATTTTGACTGTGTCGATCCAAAAAAACATTATTTAGGGCTCCAAAATGGCCTTGGAAGTACAACAAGATGTGCTGACATTAAAACATAAAAAATAAGCTAGTTGGATTAGGTGAGAGGCCACCAGTATCCACTTGGAATATGTGTAGGGATTCAGAAAACCCTAGAAGTGTAGAACCCTCAATTACAAAGAAGTACATAAGAACGTGTTGAACTAAAATGGATAGGAGGAGACAGTTGGAATAGGTGGGTGGCCACCAATATCCACCTCGATCAATCCTCCCCCCTTAGGAAGCAATGGTCTCCATTATGTTGAGTTCCCCCATCAAGTGAGGAAACTTTTGTTGGATTTGGCCTTGGGTGAGCCACTTTCCTTGGTGTAGGATTTTCCCTACCTTGAAAACCCGATAAAAATGGATCCTCTGTTGGCGAGTGCCCTTGACCTATGTGTCTACTATCTAATCAGTGGATTCTTGTTCCATGCAGTCAGGGTTGAGCTTTGTTGGTGTCATTTGTTCTATGATCTATGAGGTGTCCAATAATGTTGGAAAATATGGCTGAAGGAGGTCCACATTGAACACTAGATGCAAGCCAAGGAAGGGTGGAGTGTTGAGCTCAAAATAATTGATACCCATCGCCTTGGTGATAGTGTAAGGCCCATAGCGAAGTGGGAGGAGATTTCGATGGGGCCTTGTGAAATGCTCCTTTTTCAAATGTAACTAGATTTTGTCTCCAACATGAAATTGGTGCGATACACTGTGTTGATCATGGCACTGCTTATACTTAGCATTGAATTTCTGCAAAATATATTGGACCTGTTGGCAGATGTGGTCAATCCTCTCAATGAATCTAGTGGCTTTTTCGGTCTCATACTGAACATGGGAAGAGTCTGTTTGTGTGGTGGAAATAGTTAGTGCAACATCAATGGGACCCAAGGGTTGGAATCTCAGCCCCACCTGAAATGGGCTATGGCTAGTGGAGCTATGGAGAGCCCTGTTGTAATTGTGATGAACATAGGGGAGAATCTCATCCCATGTATGTGGATGCTTAGAGTTGTACATGTGCGGGATGTGAAAAATCATCCTATTGATGACCTTTGTTTTCTCATCTGTTTGGGGGTGGAAAGAAGTGGATTTAGTGAGTTTGGTGTCCAATAATGACTAGAGACCCAAATAAAATGTGATGAGGAACCTGTTGTCCTGGTCGGAGATGATGGTCTGTGGTATCCCAAAATGGACCTACACTCATTCGAAGAATATCTTGGCAGTATCTTCTACTATGATATTCTTCTTGCAGGCTGTGAGGATGGCCATGTTCAAAAAGAGATCAATGACCACAAATATGCAGTCATTGCTTTTCTTGGTGGATGGAAGGCCATACATGTAATCCATTGAGATGGATTCCCAAGGATTCTCGGGAGTAGGAAGAGGGGAGTATAAGCCTTGCTTTTTGATGGTTGGCTTGGCAATGGCACGGGCAGTGAAAGATCTGATACACTTTTTGATGTCCTGTCAAAGTTTTGGCCAATAAAAATGTTTCTGAAGAATGGCCACAGTTTTCTCCATGCCAAAATGTCTTGCCATCTA
>JZKD02S2373493.1:0-30140 GCA_000966675.3 Picea glauca
CCATCAATGACAACCATACGCTACTTGGTAAACATTTGCCAACATTTCTCTGGTGGATGTAGCCCACACTGGGTGGACCACATATATCTGTGTCTCTATTGTATTGTGTATATTCTGTGTTTTATTTCCGCATTTGTTTTATTTTATTGCTCTGTGATCCTATTTTTCTAACAAACATGCAGATACGATATATGGAATTAATGAACATCTATAATGGATTTCTTGAACTAGAACGTAATGATTTCAGATGTGAAGGATAACTATTATTTATTTGAATTTTTTAATAAGTTTCACATAACTACTTTGTTTTTCTTAACAAATCATGATTGATCCTGTGTTGTTTACAAATTTGGTTGTGTTGTGTTTATTGTGAGGCTCTAGGCTTTTTAGGTATTTTGAATCAGGAAAATCATCGCACACAAGATATTTACCGTAATTGTATTTGAAGTTGTGTGATTTAGTGAGTACTAAGTTAAAATATTGCATGTGTAGGAAATATGTCGCCTAGATGACCAGTGACTCGTCGGTCACCAAAGACCCCAAAAGGAGGAAGTGAGAAAATTAGAGAGGCATCTATTTCGACCGCTAAGAAGTTGGAGTTTTCCACAAAAGCGGAGCTAGTGATCAAAATGTCGTAAAAGAAGCCAAAAAAACCACCTATGCTCTTCAAAGATACATATTATAACACAACATATAAGGTAATACTTCCTTCCTAGCTTGATTTATACAACAAAATCCAGTATGGATATTTCCCAGAGTTTACGCCTCACAATGACCCCGAGGTGAGGCAATTAGATGACCAGGTCTTCCAGAACATCACGCTTTCTTCCTTGTACATGCTAGAGTCAAAGACACACGTGTTTCCATGTGTCAAAATATTGGAGTGGATTATTCATCATGCCAATGCAGAGAAATGCATGTTAAATAACAAAGATGGAGAATGCATAGGTTACCAACAGAGGTAAGCACATATTATAAACACAAGAACATTGAAGTCAGGTTGAACAAATATTTCTTGTGGAATTATATTAACACCATAATAATGGTCAATTGTTATCATCTTGGTGGAGGGAGGATAAAAAAATTGTAAATCGGGCATTAGGGTGGTACAACACAGTGAACCTCCAAGAACCTTACATTTTTTTAATGGCCTTGATTTGTCGTTTATACGGGGAAAAGGATTGTTCCAGGTTCTCCGAAGCCTGGATGCCTTTGGCTCATACATTTGCCACATCCAGAAGTATTTTTAATTGGGGAGATATTATCTCAAGACAATTGAGCACCATGATAGAAGAAGAACATAACCTGAAACCTGGAGAAACCCCTACACTCTACATGGCATCTTATCTCTTGGATGTGATATGCGCTAGGAATGTTTTCCCTAGTCTAGGACTAAGCTAGCATATTTTAGAAGTGCATGTACGTGTTTACTTTAAAATCCCATGGAAGAACAGGTACAAGAGATTAACCACTTTAATTTGTGATGGCTTCATAGCTTGAGTGTATTCTTTAATTTTTTAAAAATACTACCCAAGACTCTCCGAAGCAACGAGGAAAGTAATATCCGAGAATGGGAACTGCTACTTAGAGGAGAGAAGCACATATAATAGAGTTTTTGGAGCCATTAAAGTACCATACCTATTACCAGCCCATGTACATGACAAGCTTGTGTTAGGAGAAATATGCTACTAGACCATACTCCAAGGGTTCAATGCATCTCCGGTAAAGGATAAGAAGAGAATATTTATTCCCTATGGGTTTTATGTGGGTTACCATTTCATGAAGGATAATGCACAGGACAAACAAAAATATTAGAGTTAGATACAGTCAGGGCACTGGTAGATGAGAATGCCATTAAAGTGGTGTCACATTGGCCATACCCACATGAGGATTTTTAAAATGAAATATTCACAGAGAATGCCACAAACTGGGATGAATTTTTGTAGAGGAAAGAGAAACCAAACCTATTCAGGTTCATGGCCATGTCTAGGAATGAACAATTAGGCTTCCTAGAGCAAACTGTAGGGGCAATAACAGTGGCACAATCTCAACAAGAAGGTTTATAAAAAATAGTGGATAGATCGAAGGCACAAAGGATCTTAGAGGAAGCTTAAAGGATGATGCAACTGCAAAGGGAAACTTTGATAGTGCCAAAATTTGCATCTGCCTTAATAACTGCAGTCACCCTCGGAGGATAAAAAGAGTAGGAAAACCCCGAGAACACCTCAATGTAGGAATACCCTTCACAACAGACTTTAGGACAAACATCGATAGGAGGACCAAGAGATGAGCTAGCGGTATTTTTGGGTGTCCTAGGACAAGTAGCTCCTGTCATTGTTGATTTGATCACAATATATAGTGACAGAGAGGAGGTAAACACTTTAGTTTCCGTTATGAATGAATAATTAATAGAGGTGTTGGATATGACATCCCCAGGACCAAAATATTTAGATCAAGTAAACCCAGATGCTAAAGATTCATTAGGAGGTGCACCACCAAAATAGATGAAAATGTTTGGCTGACATGAAATAAAGAACTTGAGGAAATCACTCCAGGACCTGCTACACATTCCACACTCCAAGGGTCATCCTTTCCAACTAGAGACACAACTGTAGAGATCATGGGAAATTTCTCAAGTACAGAGCAACTCAGAGATTTGTCTGTAAATACATAAGTGGGGTCAATGGGATCTATTGGAAAGTCTCAAACGGCTCAAGAACAAGTTGAAGGAACCAGTCATGAGAAGCCCAAAGTCAACAAAGGAAAAGAAATGGTACTTGAACATTTTCATACACTGGGAAGTTAATGAAATTCCCTCTCATGGGGGGACTAGCCAGTCCCAAATCTGATGGATGAAGTATTCGATGTCCAAGCCATCTCTTATGACACGAAAAGATAATTGGTTGTGAAAAAAATTGGGAAAAGGAGAAAAATCACTTTGGAAAATGCTTTAATGATTGCCACAAAAGAAACCCTACTGGATGTAGGGCAATCTAGGGTAAATGAGTTATTAGGGGAAATTATGGCTATATCTAGTGCCACCATACATAGGGAAAGAGATGATGAACGAGAATTTGATTCTATGAGAGAAGAGTCGGCACATATCAGACATTAGGTGGAATACTAGCATGACACTATTTGGCAGTTAGGTTCATGAAAATTGAATTTGAAGAGATTTATACTCAATTTAGATCAGATAGGGAGGTTTTTATGACCAAGATAATAAGTTACGAAGACAAAATTTACTCAGAATTGTATCATATAAAGAAATGATGAGATGGTCGGAGAAGGATCATCAAGTACTGGCACAAATCAAGCATGTCAAAGAGATCCAAAAGGGTCGAGGGGAAGAAGAACATGGAATTAGAATGCTTGGAGAAGAGAGTTTAGTTAGGATCAGGGTAGCAACACAATATTGGGTACAATTGGTAATTTAACCATAAAAGTAACTGCAAGAGAGGTGGGAGAATTTTCTTAGAAATAAACTAGATTATGATAGACCTTCATCTCCCAGACTCCAGCACTCATGATGATTTCTTCGATTTACACGTCATAGTTTAATGATTTGGAGAGATCGATGCAGAATTTGGAGCAAAGGTTCAGGAGATCGGAGCACTAGAAAAGGGACAAGTGAAGAGACTTGTTGATAGACCGATAAGAGTAGCGTGAGCCCTATGACGACTAAGAGTAGAGGTAAATCAATTCAGAAACCGGGTCATGGAAATGAAGGATAATCTCAACATGTCGATGGACCAATTTTGATTTCCATACCTACATACCTGTAAATATCTATTTTCCCAGTGGTCCAATTATGACAAAGAAAATCCTATGAGATAAGTAGAGCTCATTGATAGTGTCCTTGTGAACATGGACTACTTTATATTTTTGTTTGCTTTAGTTAAATGAACATTGTTGCTATTTTTGCATGTTTTTTTTCATATAAATAAAGAGGTCAACCTCATTTTGAAGGGTCGATGGGTTTTTTAATAAGTGAAAGAATCAGACAAAGAATTATTTTGAAGTCTAATTCAAAAGTTCATATAGAGCCGAAGACAGTTTTCCAAAGATTTTGGAGTAACATAATTTGTGGAATGTTCTGCTTTGTTGTTTTCTTTTACAAATGATTTAGTAAGAAAATAATTGTGTTTAAGTTATATTGAAACGTTGCAATCATTGAATATACATTGGCATGAATATGATGGTGTTATGAAATCTATTTTATACAACAACTAGAATTGTTTCTGGTTATTTGTTGTTTTTGCATATGTCTTCCTTTTCTTAGATGATGTTTGTTGCTTAATCAATAAGGAAACATTATTGTTTGATATTGGTTGGAGAGCGGTGTCATCTACATGTTTTTGATAAAAGGTTAACCTAGACCCAACCTTCTTAGGAATTTAGTCATCGAACACTAAGTAAATGAACTTATAAAGAAATATAAAACAATGTATAAAGATCCATTAGATAACATAGTAAAACCCATCAAAACTTGTCGGATCATGCATATGGAAAATCACTTAACTCCAAATAGGGAAGATTTTGATTGGGACTCATCTTTGGGCATGATTCATGCTGTTGAGTTAAAGGGAATTTTGACCCCTCAACAAAATTGGCACTAGAAGGAGGGCATGAATGAATGCATGGCTTGTCAAAACAATTCTTTAAACAAAAACTCATCTCAAATAGCCTATAGATTCAAGACAACCCTCATGCATGGCTAGTCCTTCTCAGAACAGCCTTAAGATTGAAGGTACCCCCACTACAAGAAATTCATTGCATGTTGAATACAGTTAATACCTTCACCTAGACATACCTTACGCGATCCCCTACATCAAGATAAATGTGTTTAGAAGGATTACTAGAGATTACTCTCAACATATCAGAGCCTTAACGTTAGCTCCATTTCTTCCCCACAGGAAATGAACTAGATGACCCATGGTCGATACCCCAAATCACACCTTTGTTCATATGGTTTAAGATCTGATATATTTTTCTCTTACTGAAATTGACCAACCTCTCAGTTTCATTCCTGAAACTCCTCTTGTCACCCCACCAACAAGTATGTATTCTACCACAGACGATTCGAAGTGTGAGGAAGCAAGTTACAATTAAGAAAATTCAAATAACGAGTCAGATAATATGGAAAAAAAAATCAATAAGTTCTAGAGGGTAACAACCAACCTAAAAACAATCATCCCTGGTTGTCCAGGGATGCCCTAGCCTTACAAGAGAGATTGTATCATTTTCCTAGGCACCAATGTCTCCCAAAATTTGATCCTAAAACCTCTAGAAACATGAAGATGTAGTATGAAAATTGTTCCCTTATACCATTTGATGCAAACCCCCACCACTCCCAGAGGTTCACCCGACCTCTTGGTCTAAGGATTGTTCACACTAAGGAGCTGGATCAACTCTCAGGCCTTTTTTGAACCCTCAAAATGATTTACCATAGACCTTTCCCCTTTTCCATGCACACAAATCCATGTTTGTGAGGGTCTTATCACTACAACAGGGTCTTCCACATGACCTTAGGCTAGAACCACGGTATAAACCTTTAAATTAAGGGAACTCCGACACTTCAGAGCTCTAGGCTCTGGGAGTTCCAACAACGACACCCTACGATCCTCTCGAATGTCAAATTTGCGAATAGTTGTACAATGGGGAGGATCAATGGCTGTCAACAAGCATCGAGATATATGGCTCATAGGGACTTTGGGACTCTGGACTTTGGGATTTTACTTGCTCCAACACACAATTTTTCTGAACTATCATATTAGACGACTGACACTTATGTCACATCGACGATATGTATTTACTCTGCGCTCCAGGTTTAAGATATTTTCACAACACAACACCTCAAATCCTTGAGAGTGTTGAACTGGGGAACTTGCGAGGGGTCTCAATCAACAATCCACACGTCCACACAAAAGGGTGGTATAGATATACTCCAACTATTGGGCCTTTGGGGATTTTCAACCCAAGCTAACTTACACCCAATTTCCTTTGAAGTGTCAAATATTTAGAATTCGAGATCTAATGACACGTGGCCCTAACACTATTATAGAAATATTAGCCTCACCCCATGCAACTTGATCAGAAGGCCTTTTCCATTTCCCTATGCAGACTTGAAGTCCCCTTTTGCACTTCCCAAAGATAAAAATCATAATTTTCCACATATATGCACCCTATCAGTTATAAAACATGTGTATATGTAGGTTGCACCACTACATCCTGCGTACATCAGGTTTGGTGCTCAAAATAAAAAATTGTGTCAGCTTTCAATGTCATGTCACAAGATCCTTGATCCTTAACCTTCCATATACTGGAAACGTTCTGACTCGGACATTCAGTTCCATTTGAAGGATATAAATTGGGCCATATACAAACCGTGGAAGGGGGGAGAACTCAAATTTTGAGAGAAAAGTTTCTCTGGAGAAATTATTCACTTCATATTGAGTCTGCATCCCTTTGTCCTTTAAAATATGAACACATTGTTCAACCCCCAAGCTCTTCCCTCTTTGATGGAGAACCTCATTGTCTCTCGTATATGAGCTTGCCTTTGGTGGAGGATTGAAGTGGTGGAGGACCAGATGGAAGGGACTTAGTTTCTCAGTTATGAGATGCGCTGACATGGAAGTTTGTCACTTATACACTTATGTTGTTCATATTTTAATAGAAATGCTCTTTTCTCATCCAATTAATATCTTGCAAATATTTGAATTGTTATTACATGGGAATATTTGTTATGAATCTCGATAGATTATGCTAGTATATGTGTTTATAATATATATTATCACCATATTCTTGTGTATCTTGGTTTTTGAGGACAAGTTGCAGGTATAAATATTTGAGTCGAGTGCTCAACGATGGTCTTAATCAAACATCTTGACGAGTTAGGCTGTTTATCTTGTCTTGTTATAATTTTCGTTTATATATCATACTTGGGGTTAGAGTTGATTTCTGCAATCATTCCATCTATTGTGGTTTACCCCTTGCCATAGAGTGATTTTCCTCGTAATAGAATTGGCGACCATACTAGGGAATGAATCTTCTATTTTGGGGTTTAGAGTATTTTTCTCCTTCGTTTTCTCTCTGTTATATTGAGTTTCCTTATCGTCTGATTTCTTGATAGCTTATTTTCATTTTTAATTTGAGTTTCTTGGCCTTATCCTTAACCTGACAGTGTTTTAATACATATACATGGTTTTTACCTTGACAGATGCATACATACGTGAGCTTTAATTCTATAGGGCGTGTACATATGCGGGTTTTGCTTAAAAAGTTGCGTACATTAACCTTTTTTTCTTAGTTGCTGAGTTTGTTGTTTGTTGGGTGAGTTTCGATAGTTGTTGAGTCTTCTTGGCTCTCTGTCATAACTGTTGAGTGTCTGCAGAGTGATAGGAAACCTTTCTTTGGTTGAATTTTCGGGGAATTTTTCTTTCTCATCATATTTTTCATTAGTTTTCCGTGCATCTTGGTATTGGTGTTTTCTTCTTGGTATCATGCTTGGCTTGTCTCTTTTTGCTTGCAGCAAGGCCTATATTTCAAGCTATTATGCAGTCCTTGCATTTTCATTTCTTTATACTGAAAATAATGAAAATACATTTTTCCTTTTGGAATTTTCTCTTTTGGGTTGTTTAGTATTGATCTTTATATGTATAGAAAGATTGCATCTTAGTGAAATTACAGAGTTGAATTGAAATTTGCATTTTTGAAAAGCTTATCATCTTTTGAGAAATGAAGTTTAGTACCTAGCTTTATGTTAATATTCATTTCTTTTATATGTTGAGTCATAACATCATTAGTTTTATGAACACAACTTTTAAGTAAACAAAATCCATTAAAAGTAACACTGGTTAATTAAAATTGATTAGAAACGATTCCATTTTTCAGAGTACAAAAACAAGCATAGGATATAGAGCCTTGGAATAGGATTTTGTGAGTAAACTTCTCCAAGGCTATTAAAATCAACATATGTGTCTAACTAAGGGAGTGGTGAAATCCATTGTGTAATTAGTGACTTCAGGAGGCTCCACTCACACTGAATTTAAGCACGAGGTTGTGCGAAGTTGGTTGCAAAGATATCCCTCTAATACCTTCTTAGCGTCAGAGATATTTCTGGGGATCTATTCATATATGGGGGTCTTGCTAGTACGTTTACCTCTGTGAGAGGTGATGCTTTCAATATTTCAAGCTTTGTTACCCTTCCCATACGGTGGACCTGACTTACAATTGTTCTCCTGTGCATTGGTTATATAGTGGTGGATTTAGTTTCTTAACATAGGTAGCCACATAGGTTACTTGCAGGGGTTATTCTTTAGGTACCCTAAGTCAGATAAGGGTCGAAAAACACACAACCTTTATGGAGGATTACCTCTCATGGGGGGATCTGACCGACTACAATGTTAAGCCCATGAGGGCCCTTATAACTGATTTTGATACCTCTGATATTTTGAATGGAGTCTTAGGCCCCTCTTGGGAGAGGCATACCTACTCTARTGAGGGAGGCCCCTTTTCAACCACTATATCCTGTTTGTGTGCATTTGGCCTTTTTGTTTATTTTTTGGTGTGATCTTTGATTGTTAGTTGGGATTAGGATTTATTTTTATAACTCGAGTCTTGAGTCATCATTGAGCCAGACCAACTTCCTCCCAAGTCTCACCATTTATTGAAATTACCACTGCATCTTGAGTCTTTTCCTTCTAAAATGTGTAAAGTTATCAACCGTGGTACACACACCTTCACCTACCATAGTTGTGATCATACAAGTATGAGTATTGAGTCGATTCAGAAATATATTGGGAGTCCTTTAACTCCCATACCTACCGTAGTTAATGAGACTCCTTTGACTCCTTCAACCACTTCGGTTGTGGTGTCATAGGTCCCCATCCTTACTCCTATCTGGCCTATGGCTACTACACAACCCATAGTAACGAACCATTTTGGGACCCTTTTTGGTACGCTTGGATACAATGCTCAGTCCATTCCTTTGGTGTCTAACACTTTCTCTTTTGGTATGTCAAATATGACATCACAATTTTTGTCTTCCATTCTAGCGAATAATTCTAATCCTAGTTTTGGAAATGGGGGCATGTCTCCTCCACATATTCCACTCTCGTTTGGTGGAGCTCATATTCCCCAAATGAATCCTACAACTAGAAGCCAACCTTCTTTCCCGCTTGGGTCTAATCCTAGTCTTAATGCTCATGGATGGAGTAATCAACTGGGCGGACAAGTTACTTCCTATGTTCTGTCCTTTACACCTTCCTCCTCCACACTGATTCCTACCAACACGTTTGGTATGATGAATCCATATTTTTCCTCCAGATTTCCACCCCGAGGGAGTTAGTTTCATACTATGGGCACCCCCCATCCTGGAAATCCTCTATTTGGGGGCAATGTTTTTAACCCTCATTATAACATTCCTACAGGAATGGTGCCCAACCAACCTCTTATGAATCAGTTTGGAGGGGGTTATTACAATCCCAGATAGGGCCATGGTGCATACCAGAACCTTGGATGGGTTGCATTACCTCAACATCAATATTTCCTAGGAGCATGGGGTCAGATGCCACAACCCTAACTCCCTTTTCTGTCCACGCTTAATTTTCCACACTTGTCAAGATTAATGAATCACATGGTGCATCATGACCCAACATGGCCCCCAGTCCCCACCAAGATTCCTTTAGATATTCTTAAATTCGAGGGCAACACTGCCAAGGATCCTGGTGATCACATCACTACTTTTCATCTTTGGTGCTCTTCCAATTCTCTTAACGACTAGTCTATTCATTTGAGACTGTTTCAACTCACCCTTACAAGAGTTGCAACAAAATGGTACATAGAGGAACCGAGGAGAATGTACGGGATTTTTTATCAGATGGTTTTAGTCTTTCTTAACCACTTCCAATTTCTAGTTCATTACGATGCTGACATAGAAATTTTGTTGGCCCTTCACCACGACAAAACCATCCATATCTTGGACCATATCCAAGAGTGGTGCAGACAAAACAGGTTGATCAAAGCTTACATTCCTCTAGAGTTTCTGTTGGAATGGTTCCTTAAATTCCTATTGCCTTATATTTCGAAGGATGTTTCTACATCCAGGGTAACATCTGAAGAGGAAGCTATTTTTAAATCCCAATAATTGGATCTCATATATTCTCAATCTGGGATGTTATATGAAATTATTCCTGATGCATTGAGGTCAAACTATGACCCTAAACAAAATCCTGGGCCTCATACCAATGACATTATAGACTCTGCAAATACTAAGTCTCCAGACTTGGTGACACACCAGTTGAAGGAGTTGTCTCTAAGCCAGTCTACAATAGGAAAATCATTGTTTTTTTCCTCCACTCCAACCCAATTTGTGGATGTGTATTCTGTACAATCGTCGTCTAACCATAATGGTAACTAGAAACCAGGAGGGAATAAGAGGAAAGGACGTGGTAGTAATCACAATGGTGGGAGGAAAAATAATAAAAATAAACCCAAGGACAACGCTAATAATAATAGATCGAATAACAATGTTGGTGAGGGCAAGAAAGAAAAGTGGAATGTGAATTTTCCTTGCAATATTTGTATAGATGATCACCTTACACACTTATTCCCCAAACTTGAGGAAGTTGTGAGGATCTTATCTCAATCACCCGATGTGCTTACTAATCCATTTCCACATAATCAACACATGGCCTCGAGCTCCTCTAATGCTGGAAATGCGTCAAATGGGAATCAAAACCCACCAGTGCATGAAGGTGATTGTCTATGTGTAAATATGGTCAAGTCTCAGTTTAATGTAGCCACTCGATCTCACGATTAAATTTCTTCATAGGTTTTTCCAGGTCTAGAGTCTCCTCCTCCTTCGGAAACACCTTTGCATATCGAAAATCTAGAGCCTCTGCCTCGTATTCCAAGAGGATTACTAAAACGCTCTACCCACAACCCTAATGCTAGAGCTGCCCAAAATTATTCAATTGTCAAAGATATGGGTCAAACCCCTTGTGTGATGTCGGCCTTGGAAGTGATTCAGATGTGTCCCTCATAGAGGAATGCCTTGGTATCTATGTTAGGAGCTCTAGACCCATGTGGCTCTAAGGTTATCAAGTTTTAGGTCACAGATGTGAAGCCTCACTTACCTTACTACGTGGCCTTTCAAAGTATACCATCAAACATATTGTTATTGATGAAGGCACTACAATATGCGTGATGTCCCTAACGTATTGGAAAGCCATTGGATCTCCAACCCTCTCTCAATCTCCAACTATGTTGACCACATTTGATGGTCGTTCTTTCCATCCCCACGACATTATTCCTACCTTTATGGTCGAGTTAGGTGGAAAGATAGTGGAGGTGGATGTCAAGGTGGTTGATGTGCCCCTCGACTATAACATATTAATAGGGTGTAGCTAAACTTATTCTATGACTGCATCTATATCGTTTGTTTTCCATACTTTATGTTTTCATCATGAAGGGAGAATCATGATAATTGAAAAGTTATCCTTTGCTCATGCTAGTCCCAATGCATCAGTTGAACCTTCGATCCCCATGATCAATAATTCTCAGCAGACAACTGAGGATATTGGTGTCGAAATGTATTCCTCCCTCATGGTTACCTTTGATTTCGTGGCACCAATCCATCATATCTATGCCATGTCTAGTATGTCTTCTTCGTCAATGAGGTCCGTTCATTTTCAAACTTCGTATTTCAATGATCCTTGGACCCTACCTTCCCCGACTATGTCTTGTGAAGGTCAGTCACATATTGGAATGGAAATGCCATTGTCAGCAACAGAGATAGTGTATCGGGATGTTCTTAACTCTATTGCTAACCCAGATCCTATCTCATCACAGACGGACAAGGAGGATCCTATTCTCCAACCCATATGGGCCACCTCATCATCTTGTTCACATTATTTCCTTGATGATACTTTACCTTCATATGAATCCATATTATAGGCCATGAGTGGTCTTTATAGGCATGGGATGATATGCATCATCACTCTTACTTCCTCCTAGAGCTTGTTAGAATCGAACAAGATGATTTTACATCCACCTTGAGTGAGATGGTCAGTCACGTCATGGTTCCACTATATATGCATGACATTTATGCCAAAGGAAACATGGTCAACATTTATCCTACCGTATTGATCGACATCTCTCGAATTCCTGGTAAAGTTGAAAATGTATATATCACTGCAGATTGTTTGCCTGAAGAAATTCAGATATACATCAATCTCTTCAAATAATTGCATGATGTATTTGCTTGGTCATATGAAGAGATGCTAGGAATCAACCCTGACATAGTTGAACATGAAATCAAAACTTATTCAGATTATAAACTTGTTCGACAATGACTTAGAGTTGTTAATGCTAGGAAGGCCCCATCTATTAAGGCAGAGGTGGAGAAACTGCTAAATGTTGGTTTCATCTACCCGGTTCCCTTGACTGAATGGGTATCCAACCTCATTCCCATGAATAAGAAAAAGAGAACCATTCGCGTGTGTATGGATGTTTGAGACTTGAATAAGGCTTGTCCTAAAGACAACTTCCTGACACCTTTAATTGATCAAATTCTTGATGAGTGTGCGAGAAGCGAGGTTTTTTATTTTATGGATGAATTTTCAGGATACAATCAAATTTAGATCAAACCCAAGGATCAACATAAGACGAAATTTATTTGTCCTTAGGGTAATTTTTCATACCGTAAAATTCCTTCCAGCCTTAAAAACGTCTGAGCAACCTTCCAATGAGCCATGGATTTTTCTTTTCATGATCTCAAGCACATTTTCAAAGCTTACCTCAATGATATCTCTATTCACTCTCACAAGAGAGTGGATCATTCTACTCACCTTCACCTTGTATTTGAGATATGTCGTTATTATCGCATCTGTTTAAACCCTCACAAGTTGGTGCAGCACACCCACTCATAGGGTCTTCTCTTTTCACTCAGCTCGAAGAACTCTAACATTCCTCTATTTCCCTATTGGGAAATATGCACCCAAAGAATTCTTCGTGCAATCCCCTCTCTTTACTTATTGGGGGATCAGACTTCGTGACTTTGTGAGGTCAGTGGTCGAGCGTTGGTTCCATGAATCCCCGAAACCCGATATAAGTCAACGTTGACCCTTTCCTTATTCTATCGAAACTTTCTCTATCGCGATTTTGGCACTCGCGAGGTCGAGCAACTTGGTTCCCCGACTCCTGACTCCCGATACGCCGAAACTCTGACGCATGTGCGAGCTGAATTATATAACATCTTCCCTCCATCGACATTTCGGACTTCACGGTATCGCGAATCCTGATGCAATGTTTTCGGCGCTTCTCGCTGCGAAACTCCGATAACTCGTGCCACCTGTCCACCACTCTGACTCTTGTGGCCCCACACTCTTCTCGTACCCATCGAGATATCGCGTATCGCAATATCACGATTCCTGTTGCTATGTTAACGGAGTTCAACCCATGAAACCCCGATACACGATTCCACGTGCAAATCCGACGGTCCTTGTGAATCGGATCAATGGCTCTGCCCCTCTTGAGCTTCTAACCTCTTGAGAATACTCTGTTGTATCTCCCTTGCACCTCCGCGATATCTAATGGCTCACGGGATATCGCAAATCCTCCTCGGAGAATGTCGACCGTCCGTTCCTCCTGATGAAATCTGCGAAATGACTATGTGTTCCTCCACAGAACTCGTCCACCTGCGTGTAAACTTGCGACGCTTCTTACAGACTCCCAGTCACAACTTCCCTGCGCTTCCTTTCAATGGATTTGAAGGCCTTACCCTTCCCGAGATTTTATAAAATACCCTTGCACGCACTCCTTACGACAACCTTCAAACACGTTTAAGTGTTTGAATCCTTCGACTCTGTGCACACCTGCAGCAGCAGTCCTTCAATTTTTCACTCAAGTTCGCAACCCTGAGACTTTTCTTGGCCTGCGCACTCCTTGCACGACTCCTGTGCCCAACTGCACCTTTGAGGGAATGAGAACAAAATCAACCCTATCTGAACCCTCTATCAACGCACTCCTTGTGGACACTTCGACTGCACTCCTTGCAGAAATCTCTGGCTCAGATAGAGAAACAATTGAAACTCATTCCTACTTCCTCTCAGACTTCAATTCAAACATGAAATCATATACACAACATATAAAGCAAATGTATAATAGGAAGCAAACATTTATGAGCATATCATTCAGCATCAATACACAGAGAACAACACAAAACCATGAATTTGAATCAATATCTTCTATTAATCCAAATATCTATACATGGGTGTTCTTACATAGCTCTCTGCATGCTCTTGCTCCAATGCTTCTAACTTCAATAATGTTACAATACACAATGAGGGTGTCTATATCCCGTTTCCCTCTTGCACTTTACAAACCGTCTAATCTAGAATTAAATTCTATCTACCTGCATTAACTCCTATAAATGCCTTCTACTTACTAAGGATGAGAGCTAAAGGCTCAAGGTCCATTTACAATAAACAAGTGCGCTTCATATTAATGGCTCATTTAAGATCGCACAACAACTTCCATGGTAATTTCAAAATTTGTGCTGGCGCTTGTCCAGCTGTCCGTTGTCTTCCGTGTTGGCTCGCTTGATGTGGGAGATGCTCCTGCATCATACTCCCTCGCTTGAAAACTTTCATGGGCTCCTGTCCATGAGCTCATGCATGGTCTGTCCATGCCTCTGTATTTTGTCTTCAGTCTCCCAGCTGGCATCTTCAATTGGATGGTTCTTCCATTTGACCAGATACTCAAAGTGTTTCTTTTGTCTGGTCTTCTTGCTTACTCTCTTATCCAGTATACGCTCCATCTGCGATTTATCTGCAACTAGCATCTTCTTTGTCCATTGGATCACTGGTTTCTCATCTCCAGTCTCTGTTCCCCCAACTCTATATGGGTACAAATCCAAGATATTGAATATCGAAGAAATTCCGATCCCATCGGGTAATTCAATCTCGTAAGCATTTGTCCCAAATTTCCTCAAGACCCTACATGGCCCGATTTTCTTCTTCTTCATCTTATTGTATGTTCCTCTCGGGAACCTTTCTTTCCTCAAATGTGCCAGAACCAAATCACCAACCTCAAACTGAAGTTGTCTTTTATGTTGATCTGCTCTATGCTTATACTCCTGGCTTGATTGCAGCAATCGCTCCTTCACCTGGCTATGAAGTTCTTTCATCGCCTCTGTGAAATCTTCTGCACTAGCGCTCCTAGTCGCAGTCTATTCTAAATCCCTCAGTTCAGAAATTCCTCTCGACTGCATGCCATAGACAACCTGAAACAAACTTTGTCCTATGCTTCTGTTCACTGAGTCATTATACGCGAATTCTACCTGTGGTAATATATTGTCCCACTGGCTGTGGTGCTCTATCACCAAGCTTCCCAGCAAGTCTCCCAGACTTTTGTTGACCACTTCTGTTTGTCCATCTGTCTGAGGATGATAAGCTGAACTAAACGACAAGTTAGTTCCCAACTTCTTCCATAAGGTCCTCCAAAAATGCCCTATGAATTTTGTATGTCGATCTGAAACTATACTTCTCGGCAACCCATGAAGTCGAATGACCTCTTTGAAAAACAGATTAGCAATGTGAGTTGCATCACTGGTCTTCTGACATGGACATAAGTGTGCCATTTTAGAAAATCTATCCACTACCACAAAGATTGAGTCAACACCCCTTTGTGTTCTTGGCAACCCCAATACAAAATCCATGCTAATCGCATCCCATGGCCTTTCTGGTATGGGTAATGGTTGATAAAACCCTACATTTTGCCTTCTTCCCTTCGAATGCTGGCAAATTCTACACCTGTCTACAAATCCCTTGACATCTGCTTGCATTCCCGTGCAAAAATATGACTCATTTAGCTTTGTGAATGTCTTTTCAAGACCAAAATGTCTTGCCAATCCTCCACTGTGTTTCTCCTTCAGCAAATTCTCCCTCATGGAGCATTTCGGAATACACAGTTGATTACCTCTAAACAATAATCCTTCCTGGATCATGTATTCAGCCCATTGGCTCCTACCTCTGAGAACTGGATTCTTAGTTGCTTCATACGCCTCTTTGAAATCTTGATCATCTGTGTACATGTCCCTGACATCATCAAAACCCAACGTTTTGACTCGGAACTCCTGCAACAGCAAACACTTCCTGCTCAAAGCATCAACAACTTTGTTAGCAGTACCAGAAATGTGCTTAGTCACAAAAGTGAAATTCTGCATATACTTAACCCATTTGACATGTTTTTGATTCAACTTCTCCTATTGAGTCACAAACTGCAATGCATGATTGTCACTGTACAATACAAACTCTTTTGGGATCAAGTAATGCCTCCATTTCTTCAATGCCTGGATAATAGCATAGAACTCCTTATCATAAGTGGAGTACTTCAATTTCGCTTCGTTCAGCTTCTCGCTGAAGTATGCTATCGGCCTGTCTTCTTGACTTAAGACTGCCCCAATTGCAAACCCACTTGCATCGCATTTCACCTGAAATGTCTTCTGGAAGTCCGGCAACACCAAAACCGGTTGTTCCATGATCTTCCTCTTCAAAAGATTGAAACTTTTCTCAGCCTCTTCTTTCCAGTTAAAAGACTTGTGTCTTTTTTTCACTGTATCCATCATCCCTGCACTAATTCCACTGAAATTCCTGATGAATTTCCGGTAGAAACTAGCTAATCTGTGAAAACTTCTCACCTCAAAGATGTTCTTCGGTGATGGCCAATTCTTGATCACTTCCACCTTACCTCGATCCATCCTCAACTCATTTGCTGAAATAACAAACCCCAAGTAAATGAGCTCTATCTTCATGAATGAGGACTTCTTCATATTAATCAACAACTTCTCCTGTTGTAGCTTCTACATCACTGTAGCCAAATGCTTCAGATGCTCTGCCACTGTCTTACTGTAGACCAGTATGTCATCTAAATACACAATGACAAATTTTCCGATGAAATCCCTTAGGACTTCGTTCATCAACCTCATGAATGTACTTGGCGCATTTGTTAAGCCAAATGGCATAACAAGCCATTCATACAACCCTTCGTTTGTTTTGAATGTTGTCTTCCATTCATCACCTTCTCTCATGCGAATATGGTGATAACCGCTTTTCAAATCAATCTTTGAAAAATATCTTGCTCCACTCAAGAAATCCATCAGATCATCCATCCTTGGCAATGGAAATATGTACCTGATGGTTATCTTGTTGATCGCCCTTGAGTCAGTACACATCCTCTAGCCTCTGTATTTCTTCGGGCTGAGTACTGTTGGAACAACACATGGAATCAAGCTTTCCCTGACCAAGACTTTGTCCAACAAATCTTGGAATTGCATCTTAACCTCTTCATTCTCTTGCGCCGTCAACCTGTATGTGGCTTTGTTCAACAAACTGGCTCCTGGTATGAGATCAATATGATGACTCATACTTCTGATCGGTGGCAACGAACGAGGTAATTCGTCCACTACAATATCAGCGAACTCTTCCAGCAGTTCCTGAATCTCCTCTGGTAAATCATCCACTCTTGTGCTAGTCAAAACAATCTTTGGCTTTCTGACCACAATGAACTGTGGATCCTCCTTCTTCTTCACCTCTGTAAGGTGTTCCTTCCCACTCATGAGAAGTATCGTGTTTCTTACTTCCAACTTCACCTCCTTATCCTTTATTGGAAGCAACATGTGTGTCCTCTTGTTCTTCTCCAGGGTGTATGTGTTCATTCGCCCATCATGAATCACATTCCTATCATATTGCCATGGTCTACCCAACAATAGATGAAAAACATACATAGGAATGACATCACATAATATCTTATCATTATATCCACCTATCTTGAATTCAACTAAACATTGTTTAGTGATAGTTACTTGGTGTCCTTTATGTAGCCACAAAACTCTGTATGGTCTTGGATGATCAGTCGTCTCCAGCTCTAGCTTCTCTACCATCATCGTAGATACGAGATTATTCATGCTACCACTGTCTACAATGACCTTGCATACCCGATCCTTGGTATTGCAAGCAGTCCTAAAAAGTCTGGTCCTTTGGACTAAACTCTCCACCTTCTTCTCGGGTGTCAAAAGGACTTTTCGCATCATGAGTGATCTTCCACCTTCAGCGTCTTCCGCCTCAACATCCCATCTCTGGGCTTCAGCGATGTGAGCTTCTCCAATGTCCTTATTTTTCTCTGGACACTCGTAAGACTTGTACCCATTCTTTCCGCATGTGAAGCATGTGATTACTCCACCTCTTCCTCTTCCTCTGCCTCTAGTATGAGGAAAATTGTTGTTGTCAGCATAATCTCCTCTCTGCTCATTATATTGTCCTCTCTGTGAGGTCCCACCTCTTTCAATTCTAGTTGGAGGTTTCTTCCATTCTTCCTTGGGCTTCTGGTATTTATCCTGGGAAACTGCCTTGCCTCTGGGATGACTTCTGCCTCGGCCCCTCTGACTCTGCTTTCGGCTCAGTTTCTCCTCAGCTTTCAGAGCCATCTGGTAAGCATCTTCCATCGTTCGGATGGTAACCATGCTCATCTCATCCTGAATATCATATCTCAGGCCATTCATGTACCTGGCAACTTTTTTATCATCGCTCTCCCGATGATCTGCCCTGATGTTCAGTTTATAGAATTCCTTAGTGTATTCTTTCACTGTCATCAGCTTCTGTCTCAGGTTCTGCATACTCCGGAACAGAGTAATTTGGTAATCCCTGGGGATGAATTTCGCCTTCATCTTCATGATCATTCTGTCCCATCTCTTGATCTTCTGCTTGCCCTTGCAGCATCTGTCAGCTTGTAGTTCATCCCACCACAATGTTGCATGTCCTTTCAATCTTGTGACAACATGCTTGACTTTTTTGTCCTCTTCAACATCTTCATAGTCGAAGTATGTGTCTAGAGCTCTAATCCAGTCTAGAAGCTCCTTTGCATCCAAGTTTCCTTTGTAAACTGGAATGTCCATATTTTCTCTTTCACCCATCCTTGCAATAGCTTTGATCAAACGCTCATTTGATGCATCTTCAACTGCAACTTCTTATTCACGTTCAGCCTCAACTTCGCTTTCGGAATCACTAAGATCCCCTGCACTGGCTGTGCGTCTTTGCGTTGTCTCCATGTCTTCGAGTCTAACTCAGAGATCACGCATTTGTCTCTCCATGACTGGGTCTGTTACCTGCCTGCCTCTTCTCCTCGCCATTTCCCTATCCTCTGGATCAGGTGACTGTCTATCTCTCCTTGGTGGCATGGTGAAGTCTCTCCCTTCTCTGCTACATAAAGCAAAGAATCTCTCTGTGCTCTGATACCACTTGATGTGTATCAGAGTGCTCTTTACCTCTTATTCCTCCCTCACCTAAAATATACAGACAAGAATGAGGCTCTGATACCACTTGGTGTAGCACACGCCCGCAAGCACGCCCGCTCACAGGATATTCTCTTTCCACTCGCCCCGAAGAACTCTAACATTCCTCTATTTCCCTATCGGGAAATATGCACACACATAATTCTTCATGCAATCCCCTCTCTTTACTTATCGGGGGATCGGACTTTGCGACTTTGCGAGGTCAGTGGTCGAGCGTTGGTTCCACGAATCCCCGAAACTCGATATAAGTCAATGTTGACCCTTTCCTTCTTCTATTGAAACTTTCTCTATCGCAATTTTGGCACTCGCGAGGTCGAGCAACTTGGTTCCCCGACTCTAGACTCCCGATACGCTGAAACTCCGATGCACGTGCGAGCTGACATATTCAACGTCTTCCCTCCATCGACATTTCGGACTTCGCGGTATCGCGAATCCTGATGCAATGTTTTCGGTGCTTTTCGTTGCGAAACTCTGATAACTCGTGCCACCTGTCCACCACTCTAACTCATGTGGACCCACACTCTTCTCATACCCTTCGGGATATCGCGTATCACAATATCGCGATTCCTGTTGCTATGTTCACGGAGTTCAACCCATGAAACCCCGATACACGATTCCACGTGCAAATCCGACGGTCCTTGTGACTCGGATCAATGACTTTTCCCCTCTTGAGCTTTGAACCTCTTGAGAATACTCTGTTGTATCTCCCTTGCACCTTCGCGAGATCTAATGGCTCACAGTATATCGCGAATCCTCCTCGGAGAATGCCGACCGTCCGTTCCTCCTGATGAAATCTGCGAAATGACTATATGTTCCTCCATGGAACTCATCCACCTGCGTCCAAACTTGCGATGCTTCTTACAGACTCCCAGTCGCAACTTCCATGTGCTTCCTTTTAATGGATTTGAAGGCCTTACCCTTCTTGAGATTTTATAAAAGACCATTGCATGCACTCCTTATGGAAACCTTCAAACACGTCTAAGTGTTTGAATCCTTTGACTCTGCGCACACCTGCAGCAGCAGTCCTTCAATTCTTCACTCAAGTTCGCAACCCTGAGACTTTTCTTGGCTTGCGCACTCCTTGCACGGATCCTGTGCCCAACTGCACCTTTGAGAGAATGAGAACAAAAGAAACCCTATCTGAACCCTTTGTCAATGCACTCCTTGCGGACACTTTGACTGCACTCCTTGCAGGAATCTCTGGATCAGATAGAGAAACAATTGAAACTCATTCCTACTTCCTCTTAGACTTCAATTCAAACATGAAATCATATACACAACATATAAAGAAAATGTATAATAGGAAGCAAACATTTATGAGCATATCATTCAACATCAATACACAGAGAACAACACAAAACCATGAATTTGAATCAATCTCTTCTATTAATCCAAATATATGTACATGGGTGTTCTTACACAGATCTCTGCATGCTCTTGCTCCAATACTTCTAACTTCAATAATGTTACAATACACAATGAGGGTGTCTATATCCCATTTCCCTCTTGCGCTTTACAAACCGTCTAATATAGAATTAAATTCTATCTACCTGCATTAACTCCTATAAATGCCTTCTACCTACTAAAGATGAGAGCTAAAGGCTCAAGGTCCATTTACAATAAACAAGTGTGCTTCATCTTAATGGCTCATTTAAGATCGCGCAACAACTTCCAAGGTAATTTCAAAATTTGTGCTGGCGCTTGTCCAGTTGTCCATTGTCTTCCCCGTTGGCTCGCTTGACATGGGAGATGCTCCTGCATCACAAGTGCATCTTTTGTGTTAATTTTGGCCACCTTTTAGGATTCTTAGTCTCTGAGCATGGGATATTGGTGGATCCTATGAAGGTTGAGGCAATACTTTGATTGCCTCCCCCACACAACATTCATCAACTTCAAGGTTTACAGTGGAAATTTAACTTCTTACGTCTGTTTATAGTAAACTATGCCAATATAACTAAGGGTTTCATGCATCACTTGAATAAGGACACTCTATTTATATGGGATGAGTGAGCCCAGGAATCCTTTGATGCTCTTAAGAAATCCTTGGTATCGACGCCTTTACTAAAGCCTCCAGACTGAAGTAGAGATTAATTACTTTATATCACCACATCCAAAGGGACGATTGGTATGGTTTTGGTTCAGGAAGATGATGAGATCCATGAGCACATTGTCTACTACCTTAGTCGAAAGTTAGTCAGCCCTGAACTTAAGTACTCTCATGTTGAGAAGCTAGCCTTGGCTGTCGTACACGCGGTTCAAAAATTATGGCACTATATATTGATTTGCAAAACCACCATAGTTGTTGGTGTCAATCCATTTGAATACATCCTTACTAGGAATATCATACGGGGGGAATACAATAAGTGGATTGTCATTTTACAAGAGTTTGACCTCGATTTTTGCTTCGTTGAAATCTAAGAAATCACTAGTTTTTGTCGAGTTAATATCAGACTTCCCTCGACTAGATGAGGACATCATTCATGTCAATTCATTCAAGGATGAACACATTTTCCTTATCTCATCATCGGACCCTGGTATGGAGACATTTTTATCTATCTTCAAACCTTGAAGTTCTCTTAGCATCTGTTGAGAGATGATCGACGACACATACAACATCAAGATGAAAACTACCTAGTCATCAACGACACTTCGTATCGTCAAGGTGTAGATAATATCTTGCATTGTTTCTTGCCTCACAAAGAGTTTGAGTCTGTTCTTAATGTATGTCACAGTGGGTCTTGTGGTGGTCATCTATGTGGGATTGTGATAGCCCAAAAAATATTGTGAGATGGTTACTTTTGGCCCACAATTTTTAAATATTGCATCGAATCGGTCAAGAAGTGTCACCCTTGCAAGGTGTTCTCTCAGAATATTCACTCACATCTAGCCCCTCTTCACCCGGTCATCATCGTCGATCCCTTCACTAAGTGGGGGGTGTATTTTTTGGACTGCAACCCAACTTCGATTGGGTGGAATAAACATATTATCATGGTCATAGACTACTTCACTAAATGGGCAGAGGCCATGCCTAAGATTAAATCTGATGGCAATACTGCAACATTTTTTTTGTTCAACCAAATTATAGCTCGGTTTGGAATCCCAAGGGATATTATCACTAATCATGGCAATCACTTTTAGAATGAAAAGATGAAAGAGTTAGCATCAAAACTGGGGTTTAAACATGGTCATTCTTCCCCTTACTATCCCCGGGAAAATGGACAAGTAGGGGCTGTGAACAAATCTCTCAATACCATTTTGCAAAAAACTGTCAGTTAGAGAAAATCTGACTAACATTTAGTGATTTACCCTGCGCTTTGGGCATACCGAACCTTGGTTAAGACTTCCACCGGTTTTTCTCCTTTTTAGTTAGTACATGGTGTGGATTCGATCCTTCCTATTGAATGTGAAATCCCTTCCGTTAGACTGGTAGTTAAGATCCTACCTGACACTTATGATCTTTAAGAATGCCTTGTACACCTAGAGAGCCTAGATGAGTAGCGTTGAGATGCCTCTACGGCTATCGAAGTGAATAAATGATGTTTCAAGTTTCAATATGATAGGTTTGTTTGTCCTCGACAGTACATTGAGGGTGAATTGGTCCTCTTGTATGACCAAGCCAAAGGACCATTGGGGGCAGGAAATTTCAACCCCATGTGGCACGGTCCTTATATCATGTGACGTGTTTTAGAAAAAGGAGCCTCTGAATTAGAATATTATGAAGGGAATATGTTGGCTGAGCCCAGAAATGGGCTCTACTTGAAAATATATTACTCTTGATCCCCCAAGATTGGGTGTAACTCTTTGTATACTAGTGTATCTTAGTGTATATATATATATATATTCCTTTGTGTCATCGGCTTTCTTATCTACTTTTCCCTTGGTCGGTAGATGTCAATGGATTCTTCAGTTTACTTAGGATTCACAGATGGTGCCAGTCATCATACACAGAACTTGGCTTCCACCGCTTGGGTCGTTTACTCACCCGAGGGTCAACTGGTGTCTTCAGGTGGTGTTTGTTTAGGGCCATCAATGAATAATGTGGTTGAGTAGAGAGTTGTTATAGAGATTTTACGTGATTCTATTTCACACAGTGTTTGTTCTTTAGAAGTTCATATGGAATTCCAATTAGTTGTATGTTAGTTGAATGATAGTTACTGTGTGCAAGACCTTACTCTACTCCGACGATTCCTACGAGTATGACTTTTGGAACGAAACTTTGATTTTATTACTTATAATCACATACCTAGAAGTTCTAATTATGTATCTGATGCATATGTTAATTATGTTTTAGATTGGCATTTGTCACATAACTAAAGTAAATAAAACGCATTCACCAATGTACACATTGTAACATATATAAGTAAAGCCGAAGACCAATGTTTTTTATATTTCATCTCTCCAAAAATATGGTTTCATAGTACAAAAGGGGGCTCACACCCTCAAAATACATATATTGCCAGTAGATAGAATAAACACAACATCTACGCATGTGGAGCAAGATGAATATCATGATAACATACTACAACGTTTATGAAATTCCAGAAGAGTCGCACCCACGCACGGGGCACACCCACCACCTTCCATGAAATAGCCTCTGGAAGATCCTCTACCTAAACCATAGGAATCATATGCATCAAACGAGACAGGTTCCCCTGCACATTTTGAAGCACTCTCTTTGCATCTCTTCCCACCGACTCATCTCCCTGATTCCTCTACTAATGTCATGGGAATCCATATTGTCGTCACGGACCCACATTTGTGCAACAAAGTAATTGTCAATACTTGATACCATCCAAAAATATTTGCGTTTCTTATTATTTTGAAAAACAAAAAAAATGAAATATATATATAAAAAAAATCATATCTATATCATTGTAGGAAGAATTTGGTGGCAATGGAATATCTGGATCTCCTCTATAGTCAATCCTAGCATAAGGGTATTCATTTATGTCTATCACCTATCGACGCCACCAGAAGAATAACTCATCGTTGTAGGGAGTCGTTACCCTACTACCACCTAATCTCCTCATCAAATCGGTCCATCGTGACATGGATGGATCACACGGTCCATGTGGAATGATCTCCACTCTAGGGCTCAAACCTAGAACTTGCTCAAAGAAAAAACTACATAAGATAGATGCAAACTCGAAGTTTCTTTTCCTCCCATGTTTGCAATCTATCAGTTGGCTCTTCATGTTATCCAATAGTGAGGTACACCATTCATAAACTATAGGTCGCAAGCACTCCACTGCATAAAACATGAGTGGCCTAGATGCCTCATGCAATGAGGTTGACCTTGTGATCCATGTAAGTACAAGGACAACGATATTCAATCTCAGGTTCTCGATCTCCCTCATGGGGAGTTGACTCCCTACTTTATCTCTACCTGTAACACAGTGGGTGGAAATGTATTCCTCTATGTACATACCACCCCAACTCCTAGGATTTGAGATTCACCACCTCACCTCGACGAGATAATCATGTGATGAAATAGATATCCTTGACTTCAATCCTCAATAGTTTCCCATCAAGGTTGAAGGCATATGTATCTAGATCCCAGAAGTTTACTAGCGTTTGAAGAAACCTCACTTGAGCCCCCATTCCTTTGAGAGCCCAAAACTTGTAAAGCCCACATATTTTTAGGGAAAGTTGGGCCTCTGCATCTCTTTCCACTACTGCATCAACTTCCTCATGCTCTCTCTCTCTCCATTCAAGTACCATCCTACAAAAGGTAATCCCTTTTTTGAGTCAAACTCTTTAAAAAACTTGTTTGTGGACTCGTACGCAGGATGCAATGTTAACAGTCATGTGTAGGGCCACATATACATGGGAAATATTTTATTTTTCTGCATACATATCTACACATATGTGACACAATGAACTACAACTCGCGTACACCCTATTTCATAATTTGCACCCTTTAATACTAAAAAAATAGGGCCCAATTTAAAATTGTAATCCACTAGAAATGAATAGGAGGGAAGTAACACTTACTTGGTCTAGAAAGTTGTTAATTTCGTCCCTTGTATCTCCTGTAATCAACACTTGAAGATCTTGGGAAAATTGGTCCAAAATGAACTATTGATTAAAAATGTAAAATGGTATGGTAAAATTGGTTATTTTTACTATTAGTAGAAAAATTTTACCCACTTTACATAGTTTTTGCTAATATTTTGACCTGGTGGACTAATAGTACAATGGAAGGAGTTGGTTTTGGTCATTTTGTCCAGGGATTTTTGCGGTTTCTAGCGTCATTCGGCTCATTCGTGACTTTGGCAGGTATTTTCTTTGACCAACATATAGGATAGGTCATTACTCCATCTTGTATTTTTGCATTATCCTATGACTGTGATCTGTGTGCCTTAGGTATGGACCCATTTTTTAGTGACACAGAACCTCTTTACTGCTATTAGAAGTGTCGTTATTGAATGGTAGAGGCTTACCAAACATGGTTGCCCTAGTTAGAACCTCTGTTCCATTTGGTGCCCATGTAGAGATTATTCCATAAAGACCGGGAGTCCCTTATAGCTCCAATATGACTGTGCATTCAAACCTCATATTATTACTCATAATCATTCTGACCTATACCTATGGGAATCCCACCGAGTCTTGTTTGATCTCTTTTCCGACTCTCTTAAAAAAGTGAAAAGATTGTTGAGTGAACTTGTCTCTTTCACACTCATTAATTGGATTTGAAAGGACGTTTATTTGGTATAATTTAAACCCTTTTTTTGGACCAAGTAGACTAATTTTGAAAAAGGAATACTCTAGTCACTACTGGCTAGAAGAGTTCTCCTGGGTATTGTTTTCTACTTTTTCAGGC
The DNA here is from genome assembly GCA_000966675.3 of Picea glauca. Classification (NCBI taxonomy): domain Eukaryota; kingdom Viridiplantae; phylum Streptophyta; class Pinopsida; order Pinales; family Pinaceae; genus Picea; species Picea glauca. Next base: position 26,175 of record JZKD02S2373493.1, read on the forward strand.
CTAGAGGACTAAATTTATGAAAAAGGACATTCTTTGGAGTTAAGTCGCAATTGCATCTCATTCTCTTGCTTGCAGTATTGAGCCTATTTATGGTTCTCGCTTTCGCGTTATAATCCTATTACCTCAACAGTTTGCATCACCAAGCAAGCATAGCCTTGTTTATATCCTTTGCAGCTTGACACCCTGTACCCTAAGAGGAAACATTCCCCTGAATGTGAATGTACTGCATGCACTCACTTGCATTAAGCATAGGTATGTTCCACTATTGGAACTAGTTGCTTACCTCTGTATCATAGCATTCATTTGTCTATGAAAAAAAAAAAATATGGGCGAGAAAAGATATTATCTCATGTTGGCAACAGTTGTGTCGCCTTTGAACAGAGAAAAAACTTTTGAGTCCACTTGTCATCCAAATTTTGGGTTTAACATGACCTTAGGAAGATGATCTTGTTACTTAGAGTTTAATACTCCAACTAGTTACTCTTATAGTCCCTATGGAGAGTTTGATTGGTGCCTCTTGCATTACAAAGTTTCATTATCAAGTCTATGCTATTGGAGTCCTCCATATGTATCATGCTCTTCTTCAAAGGATGCCTATAATCCTGTGTAAACCATTCCTCAAAACTCTTAACTTTGCATGTCAGCCATACCCTCAGTGTGTCTCAGAGTTACATGAAGTTGTAGTCCTACTGTGCACCCTGGTCCTATTTTCATTATGGGTAGGTAACCTTGAACCCAACAATTGACATCTCCTCATTGGTCACTGTCTAGGGGGTTTTCGTTGTGTTCGACGACAAGAAATCCATTCACACATTGGGATTTGTGCAGTGTCTTAGATGTCGTTATCCTTATTGGTGGTTTCCTCACCTTTGTCGACAATTCTCCTTATTGGTTGTTATTTAGAGGGTATTTTCCATGCGCTACTTGCATATGGTGCATGCGAAAGGTGCACATGGTCGTTGGTTCATAAACATGTTGTTCGTTCGAGTTCCTACAAATCATCAAGATATTTCTTTGTACCTCGTGTTGACTGATGAGATATTCCTTAATTCTCTCCTTTCAGTGGGTCTCCTTCCATCGACTTTAGATCATCTATTATGGAAACAAGGCCTAGAGTCCTATGAGTACCTAGAGGCTTGCAGTCACGAGTGGCAAGTTCTCCTACCACCGAAAGTTGGGAATACATCAATGTCCCTTGATCGATGGATTCTTCAAGTTTCCCACCTCAATACCTTTATTCACACTTGTAATAATGTAATTGGTGCCTTGATACCTACTTTCATTATCGATAAGTTTTCTCAGGTTTGTTAACAATACACCTTAATGACCAGTAATCAAACGAAGTCTCACTGTGTTCAACCTTAACTCCTTTATTCACATGATTCCGACTTGCACCTTTGTCAGATCATGTAGAAGATTTGAAGACATCAATTTATAGTAGCATCTTTCCTGAGCTGTTGCTATCATTCACTGGACCAATACCTATATGACTTCAATGATCATGGGAGATCAAATTGTTCTCCATTGTATACAGATATCTTCAGATGGATTTTGAGACTGGTTTTCACTAGGCCTTGTTCATGACTATGACAACCTTTGGCATGTATCTACTTTGTATTGCCTATTCATGGCCATGAACAAATATTTGGTGTATTTCCACATGGATTTACAGTGTAATTCATATTGGCATCCATGTGTACAAAGTCATTATGGATTGTAATATTCTCATGAGAAACTAGTTCGTCCAGCTGAGTTTCCATTACTCCACTTCTACGAATTATAATTTATTTCGGCCATTGCAAATACTCCTATGACCTCACACATTAGGGGGCATCTGTTATAGCAAGAGTAGCCTCACCCCATGCAACTTGATCAGAAGGCATTTTTCATTTCCCTATGTAGACTTGAAGTCCCCTTTTTCACTTTCCAAAGCTAAAAATCATATTTTTCCACATATATGTGCCCTAACATTTATACAACATGTGTATACGTAGGTTTCACCACTACAACCTACGTACATCAAGTTTGGTGCTCAAAATTAAAAATTGTGTCGAGTTTCCATGTCACGTCATGAGATACTTGATCCTTGACCTTCCATATATTAGAAACATTCTGAATTGTCCCTTCAGTTCCATTTGAAGGATATAAATTGGGCCATATCCAAACCGTGGAAGATGGGAGAATTCAAATTTTGAGAGAAAAGTTACTCTAGAAAAATTATTCACTTCATATTGAATCTACATCCCTTTGTCCTTTAAAGTTTGAACATATTGTTCAGCCCCCAAGCTCTTCCCTCTTTGATGGAAAACCTCATTGTCTCTCTTATATGAGCTTGCCTTTGGTGGAGGATTGAAGTGGTGGAGGCCCATCTAGAAGGGACTTAGTTTCTCAATTCTGAGACATGCCGACACAAAAGTTTGTCACTCATACACTTATGTTGTTCACATTTTAATATAAATACTATTTTCTCGTCCAATTAATATCTTGCAAATATTCAAATTCTTATTCCATGGGCATATTTGTTATGAATGTTGATGGATTATTCTATTATATGTGCTAAAAATATATATTATCACCATATGTTTGCGTATATTGGTTGTCGAGGAAACTTTGCAGGTATAAATATTTGAGTCAAGTGCTCAACGGTGGTCTTCATCAAATGTCCTGACGAGGTAGGCTCTTTATCTTGTCTTGTTAGCATTTTCATTTATATAACATACTTGGGATTAGAGTTTATTTCTGCAGTCATTCCATCTGTTGTGGTTTACCTCTTTCCATAGAGTGAATTTCCTCGTAACAGATGCCAATAGTCAGGATCTTCTCTGAGCTTTGGAGCTTCTATAATTTCTCGTGCTCTCACCTTAACACCTCAAATTTTCCATATAGTTGGACTTCCAGATCCTGCTTGATCTACATACATGTGTCCTTCTACTACCAATGACCCATATTAACTTCAGGCTCTAGGAATTCAGAGAATTCACCTCCTTTATGATGAACACACAAAAATCACCGAACTCGCGAAGTCTGACGAACTTCAAGGGGTTAATACCCATGCTTCTTCTTCCAAATCTAATAGTCATGAAAAATCTTGGATCCTCCCAAACGGGTCTCGTCCACTCATCCTCCAAACAAAATGAATTATTTCCTTCGAGAACTGAATCTCGCTATCTTTCCTGAGCTTTGTCAAATTTAAAATACTTAGGCTCTGGCGCACACCTTGCTCTTCTCTCTTTGAGAATCTTTCAACACTTGACTAAGTGTTGGCCCTGTTCACACCTTGCACGGGTATCCTTGAGATTTTATACTCCAGTGAGTATGTGTGCACTCCTTTCACTCACTTCTTCTAAGTTTTACACTATCTCTCCTAAGAAAATGAGTCTAAAAATGATTCTTCCTTCACACTCCTTTTGTGGCACTATGTACTCCTTGCACCAAGGTTTTCAAAAGACAAACAATTGAAACTTATATAACATCAAAGGTTCATTCATTCAAGCATGAATTAGACACATGCATATAAAACACAAGAAAAACACAGGTAACACAACATTACTCAAATTAACTCAGAGATAAGAAAACTTAGACATTTGAAGCAAATCTCCTCTATTATATTCCTTCAGCAAAACATTTACAAAGTGTTATTTTATCTCTCAACTTCTCTTCTTCGGAAAGATAACAAATAAGGTGTAGAAAAATAGCAAATAAACTTCAACAACCTCTTTTGGGCATAGATTACATACATTTATACATGGAGGGGCTTCTCGAGCCTTCCTTCCCACTACTCTAGTGCTTTCACATCATAATTAAAGCATTCTACCACTAAGGCTTATTACAATAAATGGATAATTACAACCTGTTGGCGTTCGGAAGTCACTCCTGGATTGCTAGCAGGAGCAGAGCCCGAAGCCCATCAGATTTAATGTCACGGTTTGTTTTAAAGGGTGATCAAATGGAGGAAGACTCTGAACA
>JZKD02S2373559.1:0-17077 GCA_000966675.3 Picea glauca
AACTTCAAAAACAGGCAAGAAAACCAGTCTTTTAAAACTACCCAAAAATACTCCCAGGAACCCTAGAGACTTCCCCAGTATGGTCGCCAATTCTGTTGTGAGGGAAATCCCCTTATGGACTAGCAAATAGGGTTATCTTATGCATGCAGATATGACCGAAAGAAATCTACTTTCTACCCTCGTCCCCAGACTTAAACCCCATTCATTTTCAGCAAATACATGGTTAGACCAACATACCTTGTTCCAGATATTTGATGTTGATCCTTCTTCACACTTGATTGCTTGTTGGCAACTATCCTCTCAAGATTGACCTGCGTACAAAACAAGCAACAAACTACACATGCATTTTACCTACAGACTAATGGGTTAGAGATTCAAACATATATTTATTGATCTATGAAGAACTCATATAGTGGGACGGGAAAAGCATTTCTTTATTATTAACTTTGAATGAATCAACTTACAAATGTCGAGACTGACCACTGCTCCGTGAATCATGATCCTGGGCTCCTCTTCAAATGTCGTCCAACTTCTTTGCTTTGTACCTCTTCTTGCACAAGGATGGCTAAAGGGATGGGACAATGGGAATATGCAATTGGACAAAGTTTCTTTACTATCTTTTTCCTCTTCCAAATGGGACCCCTAACCCTTCTTTTATAGGCTAGAAGAAGCTAGGTATTTGGATGAACCCTCGGTCATGCATGGCCGGGAGTTTCAGTTAACTCACCCAAAGCTGTGTGTTCCATTGGCAACTTTCCTTTTTTCGTGTTTTTGTCGGTCCACGTGGGTTGTTTTAGGTCGGCTAGTGTGTACACGCGTGCAGTAATGGAGTAGGGCACGTGGGCCCTTATAAAAGAGGTTTTTTAAAGAGTTGTTCAGCAATGCTTTGGCAAAGAAGGGATCTGAGATGGCCTAATGCCAAGTAAGCATGTATGGTGCAAATTAGGGTTATAACACATCCCATGTGGTGGATACATCAACACATGGCTCATCCCATGTGGACACGTCAACACGTGGCTCATCCCATGTGGACCTTTGGAGGCTCTTCCCTCTAGAAACACTAGGTTATATCTCATAGTGTGGCATCATGGGTCTACTCCCCATGACATGTCCTCTAGTGTTCAACCACTAGGGACATCACTCTCAGAGATCAACTCGACTAAGTCCATAGGAGTACGAACTCGAGAGCCATCTCAAGTCAACTCAACTCAGTCCATAGGAGTACGAAAGGAGACCAAATACAAGTCAACTCAACTCAGTCCAGAGGAGTATGACTCATCTCATAGATCAACTCAACTAAGTCCATAGGAGTACAATCTCACCTATCACATAGGTGTCCTCACGGATCAACTCAACTCAGTCCAGAGGAGTACGATCTGGAGAATGTCTCAGGAAGCTGTAATCATCAACCCTCCCTCTCAACGAGGGAGGCATCATGCCAAGTCTCTCATGGAAGTACTCGAACTTTGTCCTGGCAAAAAGCTTCGTGAGATCATCTGCAATCTGGTCATCTGTAGGAAAGTATTGCACCTGTATTGTCTCCCTCTACATCATGTCTTGAACATAATGATATCACTGACCAATCAAGTCTGCAAAGAGTTTGTGAAGTTGCACTGCTTTGCGAACTGCCATCCACAACACTATATGTTTTTGTGGTACTCAAGGCACAGAAGTCCATTTCCTGCTACACCAAGAAGTCATGGAAGAGCCCTAGGTAAAGCAACACCTGGAGGTGCTCTACAACGTTCTTTGTCTCATTGGAGTCAACATATCCCTGTAATCGTGTGCCAATACTAGAGACATCTCAGGCCATATCCATCAATCCTAGTATACCAAGATCGAGGTGCCTGGATAAGTCCATACATGGCCTTCTTCGATCTGCGCGCATTAGACTCCTTCTCATGTATCACGAAACCAACTGACTGCTCAATGTATACTTCTTTCTCAATCTCTTCATTGAGAAAGGTTGTCTTCTCATCCATCTGATGTAATCTCCATATCATGGCTACTACAAGGGAAATGATCGTCTGGATGGAAATATATTGAGGGATAGGAAAAAATGTCTCCTCATAATCTATTCTCTCCACCTGAGAGAATCCCCTGGCAATAAATCTCGTTGTGTGCTTCTCGATGCTCCCGTCAACTGCACGTTTGATCTTTATAGATCCACTTGGAAGTCACCACATACTTCCCTTACGGTCTCGGAACAATATCCCACACATCACCATGGACTAATACTCCTCCATCATGACTTCTCTCCATATCTATTGACTAGATGCTTCCTCATAACATGAAGGCTCAAGAATCAATGACGTGCCTCATAGCTGCAACATAGCCAGAATGTCTCTATGGTCTCTGGCTATTTCGGAAAGTACCATGGAAGCTACATGTCCTTCTGCCTCATTCAGTGTCTAATGAGCCCATGCAGGCCTCTTCTTGCCTACTGCAATATCTCTAGGAATATCAACTGGATCATTTGGATCGATGGGCTCGACCAACTCCCTTTAAATTGCTAAAGGGGTGAGGGGGAGAAGTAATCATCTCCTACTGCCTCCCACTATCAATCTCCATGTGAGATCCTCTAGATCTCTCAAAGGCTATCCCCTCTTCAGAGGAAACAATTGTCATGGGTCCACACAAATCTGAATGCATCAAGTCCAAGATCCCCTTGGATCTGTTGTCACTGCTCGGAAAGGATCCCACGACCTCTGTGAATGACATCATGCTCTACATGAATATTTGGAAGACTTGTCACCATCTTCTATGCCATAACTCGCTCAATTGATAGAATCATGTGACAAGATTCGGACTGGTAAGGTTGTCAGTCCGTATAAACTCCTTGTCTGGTCAAACTACTTCATGTCTCAAGCTAGAGACCATCTAATATGTTTCCTTCTGCAATCATCACTATGGCTCCCTCTCAGAGCTATCACTAGTGACCTGTCTTCGTTGGAACCTTCCCGTAACAAGAAAACAAAAGAAAAGAAACAACATTTCCATGGCAACCTCCATGGAAGATAACCTCTTGAAACTGTAGCATTATCCTTAGGAATTTGTCAGTTGGCGCAGCCTTTGACTCACATACAAAAAAGGACTCCTTAAACATGTTGCAACACCTGCCTCAAATTCACCACTCAGCAGACCTGTGACTCCTCCTAGTACAAGCTCAGGACATCATCAAATTCAGCCTTGTCCTGCTGTAAAAAATCTGCCTTGGGACATGTCTGAACTTGGCCTTAGACCAGGCCTAAACTTGGCATCAATCACTTCAGAATCAGGCCTAAATTCAGCCTTGAATACCTCTCCAAACTCTGCTTCAGGCTGCCTCAGAACTTGCTTGAAGATGCTTCATAATACAGTCTTTTGAATTCACCAAATTCTGCAATATTATCTCAAAAATTTGACCTGCAATTTTCTCCTCTGTTGTTGGGGTCATAGATAGGTCTGCGGCTAGGGCTGGTTAGTCTCCAGGCGCCTGCGGCTAGCCTCCTACATGGCTCCTTATAGCGGCAGCCCTAGAAGGGCTTCTTCAACCCTGCAGTGAGCTTTTAGGACTCTAAACAAGGTCTCGGCCAAGACAATAGGCCTGCGGCCAGCCTTTAATTTTATCACAGGGCTGCTAAAAGGAGGCTCGGCCCCTTTCTCATGTACCTGCAATAGCTCTTAACTGTTTGTGCAGATGGTATTCTTCAGGACCTGCTCTGATACCATGTTGAAATTTTATTGCTAAACTAACTGCAGTAAATAATTAGGACCTCAAGAAGAATAACCAAGCACAGATAACACAAAAAATGGGTCTGCTCGTTTAACCATATGTAATGCTCTTTCATTACCACCCAACCATAGGCATCCTCAAGTGCCACCCCCGAGTAGAGCAGGAGACTTGCAACAGAAAGATATCCAAGAGAAATTCACCCAAATACAGAGATAGATGTTGTAACAGAAATGCCTCAGATCAGGCCGAATTATGCTGCCTCAGACTAGTATTCCTGCGGCTGCCTCAAATGTGTTAGGAGGGCGAGTTGTTGTGTTTCAAATGAGAATGACTCACGTTTTTATATTAGTTCATTACAGCGAAGGGACACACCTTTTCACTTTCACAAAAGAGCCGACTTGTGCAACTTGTATATTAATTTGTCTTTACATAATAGGGCCGACTTGTATAAGCTACATATAAATTACTTTCATAATAGGGCCGACTTATGCCCCTGTCTCTCATTGCTAGAGAGGGGTTTTCTCTTCTCAGGATATCAATCTGTAGGAGGTCTCTTGGAGGTGAATACCTCCCACAGCTACCAAAAACATCAACACAAGTTGTGATAATGATATGGATTTTAATTCTAAACATCTAAAACTGGATGAACCCAGTGTTAAGGCTAAAATGAATTCAAGGGAGCTTGTTACTAGACCAACCAGTGGAAATTTTGACAATACTAAACACTGGTTTCTGTAACATACTTTGGTTGAAAATGTGATCTGGTGATTTTATTGGTGAGAACAAGTGTGTAACTGTACTACGTACATATATTGAGTATATTCATCAGCATAACATAAAATTGTTTTCTGTAATGTACTCTTGGATAAATGGTATCTGATACAGAAAACAGGATTCATATCTTGTGCAGAAAATTATGACAGCAGAGAGAAATGAATACTACGTTGAACCTGAAAACCAAGCAGGCAGTCATTCCATAAAACACAACCTAGCCATTTCTTGAAGTACCCACAGTCTACTTTGAGAAATCTTCTCTACTTTATTTCAATATATTTTGCAGAAATGGATTTACATCAATTTATTCTAACATGTCAGAGAATGGAAAATGCTCCAAGGTCAATTTTAGCATTGTATTGGTGCACATGTAGAATAACAATGCACAATTTGGAAAAGAGAAAACTATGTAAGCTGCAGAGTTTATTTTAGCATGAATGCAACACATTGTAACAAGGAATATTGAGCAGCATACTGCTCCACCTCCTGGTCGACCTTTTGTAACAAGGTTCTCTCCAGAGCTTGTAGGAGAAGTAATACAGGTCTGGGAATCACTTTGGCGCTTTCATAAAATTCTTGGTTAAAAAAAAAAGAATTGTTATGACAGCTGGTAGAATGGAACACGAGGACTGTAAGTCACATGAAGACCTTAAGAGGTCCCGAAATGCTTTGGTTATGACAATTTAAAAAGGCTTGATACAGGTGGGTGACAATTATCAAACTTGTTTGGACTGGTTGAACTATCATTGGACATTCATGGATTTTTGGTCGAGACTCTAGCATTGGAAACAAGTATTAAGTAAGTCGATTTATCTCATGGGTTGTTTCATTATTTTATCCCCTACCTAGATGAGGACAAACTCCTTCAGATCCTTGGACAAGTTGATCCTTAATAAAACCCTTTTTTGGGATGTAGGATTGAAGATAAAGCCACCAATGGGTTCCAACATACACTCTAGGAAAAGCCAAAACTGCATATGCAGTCCCAGGAACTTCACACTCATAAGGATAGGCTGATTGGGTGGTTTCATTGGCAAAAAAACCCTCCACTCAAAGTGAGAACATAAACAGGGTATTTTTTCATACCTAAGGTATGTGAACAACAATGGCAGCGAGATGTGCTTTCTCAAGAAAAGAGAATAATAAAAAACCCTTTCAAAGTGAGAACATAAACAGGGTATTTTTTCATACCTAAGGTATGTGAACAACAATGGCAGCGAGATGTGCTTTCTCAAGAAAAGAGAATAATAAAAAACCCTTCATTGGGATATGGGTGCTAATACAATGTAGACATTGGGTTCCCTGACCCCCTTGACCCAGGACCTAATCATAGCCTTAGGTAACATATGGCCAACAAAGTACTCAAGTAACAAAGGCTTTCTATAAGAGTTACAAACAATATCATATTCCGTAACAGTAATATCTATGGGAATTTCCTCGAGGGTTTCGTTATTACCTTGTGGTAAACTTTTGGGATAAATTCCTTCGGAGCCTTGGGTAGTCCCATTGTGCATTTTGTTACCAGACACCGGCATTTCACTAACACCTACAACAACTAATGGATCAACTGATCCAAATTTGGGCCCAGGGGTAGCCATAAATGTCACCTAGAGGCCTGATGGCAAGGTTGGCAGGTCAGTCAGGGCCAATGCAGGCCCGCTAAAAAGGTGAGATAGGCAGTAATGGCAAAAAGAACAACGTGAATTGTATTCATACACACATCCAAACACTTGCACAAACCCTGGCACTTTTGTGATTGTGTTGATTTTCCTGTTAGAGAATTATATACAATAAAGTCAGTTAACCTTCATTCCAAAAAACACAACCTAGCCATTTCTTAAAGTACCCAGTCTACTTTGAGAAATCTGCTCTACTTTATTTCAATGTATTTTGCAGAAATTAATTTACATCAATTTATTCTAACATGTCAAAGAATGGAGAATGATCCAAGGTCAATTTTAGCATTGTATTAGTGCACATGTAGAATAACAATGCACAATTTGGAAAAGAGAAAACTCAGAAGCATTATATTGATATTATACTCAGAAGCATTATATCATATCTCCTCACTAGCAAAGTTTTCATTTTTTCATTGATATTTATTCGTTGATATGATGTTTCTGATTTTATGTGAATTGGAAGCTTGACTAAATAGGTAGAGAATACCAATGTCAAATTGATCCAGGTGTATATCGGTGGCCACCCACCTATTCCAACTAGCTCAAAACAGTTTGTTGGCAATTTACTATTTTTAGCAATCCCAAACTTCCGAGGCTATTTTGAGGGTCTAAACAATGTTTTTTCACAACCGGGCACCTTAATGATAACCAAAGGTTTTGATTGAGCCCCCAAAATGAAGCTCCTCGTTGATACCTTTCCAACGAGCTATCGTGCACTCCAAACAGAGATCGTATGCCAAAATTACGCCCCCCGGAAGTTGATACACCAGACTACCCAAAACAAGATCTACAAAACTGTTGGTTTTTCATCTTCCGGGGTTAGGGTTTTAGATTTTATTTATGTTAAAAAGGTCTTTGGAACCTCATTCTAACAATCATCCTTTTGCGAATGTGAGTAGCTGTCACATCTCTTCTTAGAGATAAGCTGCCACCATTCTAGTGAGTCCTTCACTCTGTATTTCTACAGTTTTGTACATTTCACTCATTAATGGAAATTGTATATTACTGTATCTATGTGTTTATGGTTATATCTCCAATATATCTCTGTACATTTTTGTATTATATCTCCGCCCTCATTTCGTGCCGAAAATAATCCAGATCACAAATTTGAAGGTCATTGTGAACCAATTACAATTTTAATACTGGCATAGTTTAGTCTCCACTATTTTGTAAGGTAAATTTCTGAACCTGACATGAAACTCATCTGAATCATTAAATATATGATCTCTCCTTAGAAATTCTTTTCATACAGAAAGATATTAATAAGTGGTAAAATGCGTTAACTTATAACTGATTTCACTCTCACCTTTAAATCTGACATTGGTATCCTCTACCCATTTACTCAACCTTCTAATTCCCATTAAAACTAACACCTTATCAATGGGAAGATATCATAATGTAACTACAGTGAGACTTGAGGCTATGCATCTCCACTTGTTGAAAGTTCAGTTGGACATGAAAAAATCCAATGTTGTCAATGGATCAACCAGTTAAATAGTCATGGGCATATGTTGCTTCACAATTGTATGTGAAACGCATTGCATGAGGGGTCTCCACCCAGTCAACTAGTTAGTTTGCCTTAACAATCATCACTATCACCTATAATCTGTGAGATTAGTAGGGCTGCCGGAACAATGTCATCCAGGTAGGTCGGAGTCCATATAAGAGAAAAATCACAATAAAATCAACGAGGGAAAATTGAGATTAGAGATGATCTACATTATAAAAACATTGAAAAAAGTCAAACTTGTAGACGATAAATCTGTACTTATCCTTGTAGTTAATGCGTTGACTCAGTACTTATATGTCTTATTAAATAGCCAAAAAAATACGGATAACTACAGATCCTCAATTTATAGGTGGTCTTTTCTATGTGGGNGAGGCTCTTCCCTCTAGAAACACTAGGTTATATCTCATAGTGTGGCATCATGGGTCTACTCCCCATGACATGTCCTCTAGTGTTCAACCACTAGGGACATCACTCTCAGAGATCAACTCGACTAAGTCCATAGGAGTACGAACTCGAGAGCCATCTCAAGTCAACTCAACTCAGTCCATAGGAGTACGAAAGGAGACCAAATACAAGTCAACTCAACTCAGTCCAGAGGAGTATGACTCATCTCATAGATCAACTCAACTAAGTCCATAGGAGTACAATCTCACCTATCACATAGGTGTCCTCACGGATCAACTCAACTCAGTCCAGAGGAGTACGATCTGGAGAATGTCTCAGGAAGCTGTAATCATCAACCCTCCCTCTCAACGAGGGAGGCATCATGCCAAGTCTCTCATGGAAGTACTCGAACTTTGTCCTGGCAAAAAGCTTCGTGAGATCATCTGCAATCTGGTCATCTGTAGGAAAGTATTGCACCTGTATTGTCTCCCTCTACATCATGTCTTGAACATAATGATATCACTGACCAATCAAGTCTGCAAAGAGTTTGTGAAGTTGCACTGCTTTGCGAACTGCCATCCACAACACTATATGTTTTTGTGGTACTCAAGGCACAGAAGTCCATTTCCTGCTACACCAAGAAGTCATGGAAGAGCCCTAGGTAAAGCAACACCTGGAGGTGCTCTACAACGTTCTTTGTCTCATTGGAGTCAACATATCCCTGTAATCGTGTGCCAATACTAGAGACATCTCAGGCCATATCCATCAATCCTAGTATACCAAGATCGAGGTGCCTGGATAAGTCCATACATGGCCTTCTTCGATCTGCGCGCATTAGACTCCTTCTCATGTATCACGAAACCAACTGACTGCTCAATGTATACTTCTTTCTCAATCTCTTCATTGAGAAAGGTTGTCTTCTCATCCATCTGATGTAATCTCCATATCATGGCTACTACAAGGGAAATGATCGTCTGGATGGAAATATATTGAGGGATAGGAAAAAATGTCTCCTCATAATCTATTCTCTCCACCTGAGAGAATCCCCTGGCAATAAATCTCGTTGTGTGCTTCTCGATGCTCCCGTCAACTGCACGTTTGATCTTTATAGATCCACTTGGAAGTCACCACATACTTCCCTTACGGTCTCGGAACAATATCCCACACATCACCATGGACTAATACTCCTCCATCATGACTTCTCTCCATATCTATTGACTAGATGCTTCCTCATAACATGAAGGCTCAAGAATCAATGACGTGCCTCATAGCTGCAACATAGCCAGAATGTCTCTATGGTCTCTGGCTATTTCGGAAAGTACCATGGAAGCTACATGTCCTTCTGCCTCATTCAGTGTCTAATGAGCCCATGCAGGCCTCTTCTTGCCTACTGCAATATCTCTAGGAATATCAACTGGATCATTTGGATCGATGGGCTCGACCAACTCCCTTTAAATTGCTAAAGGGGTGAGGGGGAGAAGTAATCATCTCCTACTGCCTCCCACTATCAATCTCCATGTGAGATCCTCTAGATCTCTCAAAGGCTATCCCCTCTTCAGAGGAAACAATTGTCATGGGTCCACACAAATCTGAATGCATCAAGTCCAAGATCCCCTTGGATCTGTTGTCACTGCTCGGAAAGGATCCCACGACCTCTGTGAATGACATCATGCTCTACATGAATATTTGGAAGACTTGTCACCATCTTCTATGCCATAACTCGCTCAATTGATAGAATCATGTGACAAGATTCGGACTGGTAAGGTTGTCAGTCCGTATAAACTCCTTGTCTGGTCAAACTACTTCATGTCTCAAGCTAGAGACCATCTAATATGTTTCCTTCTGCAATCATCACTATGGCTCCCTCTCAGAGCTATCACTAGTGACCTGTCTTCGTTGGAACCTTCCCGTAACAAGAAAACAAAAGAAAAGAAACAACATTTCCATGGCAACCTCCATGGAAGATAACCTCTTGAAACTGTAGCATTATCCTTAGGAATTTGTCAGTTGGCGCAGCCTTTGACTCACATACAAAAAAGGACTCCTTAAACATGTTGCAACACCTGCCTCAAATTCACCACTCAGCAGACCTGTGACTCCTCCTAGTACAAGCTCAGGACATCATCAAATTCAGCCTTGTCCTGCTGTAAAAAATCTGCCTTGGGACATGTCTGAACTTGGCCTTAGACCAGGCCTAAACTTGGCATCAATCACTTCAGAATCAGGCCTAAATTCAGCCTTGAATACCTCTCCAAACTCTGCTTCAGGCTGCCTCAGAACTTGCTTGAAGATGCTTCATAATACAGTCTTTTGAATTCACCAAATTCTGCAATATTATCTCAAAAATTTGACCTGCAATTTTCTCCTCTGTTGTTGGGGTCATAGATAGGTCTGCGGCTAGGGCTGGTTAGTCTCCAGGCGCCTGCGGCTAGCCTCCTACATGGCTCCTTATAGCGGCAGCCCTAGAAGGGCTTCTTCAACCCTGCAGTGAGCTTTTAGGACTCTAAACAAGGTCTCGGCCAAGACAATAGGCCTGCGGCCAGCCTTTAATTTTATCACAGGGCTGCTAAAAGGAGGCTCGGCCCCTTTCTCATGTACCTGCAATAGCTCTTAACTGTTTGTGCAGATGGTATTCTTCAGGACCTGCTCTGATACCATGTTGAAATTTTATTGCTAAACTAACTGCAGTAAATAATTAGGACCTCAAGAAGAATAACCAAGCACAGATAACACAAAAAATGGGTCTGCTCGTTTAACCATATGTAATGCTCTTTCATTACCACCCAACCATAGGCATCCTCAAGTGCCACCCCCGAGTAGAGCAGGAGACTTGCAACAGAAAGATATCCAAGAGAAATTCACCCAAATACAGAGATAGATGTTGTAACAGAAATGCCTCAGATCAGGCCGAATTATGCTGCCTCAGACTAGTATTCCTGCGGCTGCCTCAAATGTGTTAGGAGGGCGAGTTGTTGTGTTTCAAATGAGAATGACTCACGTTTTTATATTAGTTCATTACAGCGAAGGGACACACCTTTTCACTTTCACAAAAGAGCCGACTTGTGCAACTTGTATATTAATTTGTCTTTACATAATAGGGCCGACTTGTATAAGCTACATATAAATTACTTTCATAATAGGGCCGACTTATGCCCCTGTCTCTCATTGCTAGAGAGGGGTTTTCTCTTCTCAGGATATCAATCTGTAGGAGGTCTCTTGGAGGTGAATACCTCCCACAGCTACCAAAAACATCAACACAAGTTGTGATAATGATATGGATTTTAATTCTAAACATCTAAAACTGGATGAACCCAGTGTTAAGGCTAAAATGAATTCAAGGGAGCTTGTTACTAGACCAACCAGTGGAAATTTTGACAATACTAAACACTGGTTTCTGTAACATACTTTGGTTGAAAATGTGATCTGGTGATTTTATTGGTGAGAACAAGTGTGTAACTGTACTACGTACATATATTGAGTATATTCATCAGCATAACATAAAATTGTTTTCTGTAATGTACTCTTGGATAAATGGTATCTGATACAGAAAACAGGATTCATATCTTGTGCAGAAAATTATGACAGCAGAGAGAAATGAATACTACGTTGAACCTGAAAACCAAGCAGGCAGTCATTCCATAAAACACAACCTAGCCATTTCTTGAAGTACCCACAGTCTACTTTGAGAAATCTTCTCTACTTTATTTCAATATATTTTGCAGAAATGGATTTACATCAATTTATTCTAACATGTCAGAGAATGGAAAATGCTCCAAGGTCAATTTTAGCATTGTATTGGTGCACATGTAGAATAACAATGCACAATTTGGAAAAGAGAAAACTATGTAAGCTGCAGAGTTTATTTTAGCATGAATGCAACACATTGTAACAAGGAATATTGAGCAGCATACTGCTCCACCTCCTGGTCGACCTTTTGTAACAAGGTTCTCTCCAGAGCTTGTAGGAGAAGTAATACAGGTCTGGGAATCACTTTGGCGCTTTCATAAAATTCTTGGTTAAAAAAAAAAGAATTGTTATGACAGCTGGTAGAATGGAACACGAGGACTGTAAGTCACATGAAGACCTTAAGAGGTCCCGAAATGCTTTGGTTATGACAATTTAAAAAGGCTTGATACAGGTGGGTGACAATTATCAAACTTGTTTGGACTGGTTGAACTATCATTGGACATTCATGGATTTTTGGTCGAGACTCTAGCATTGGAAACAAGTATTAAGTAAGTCGATTTATCTCATGGGTTGTTTCATTATTTTATCCCCTACCTAGATGAGGACAAACTCCTTCAGATCCTTGGACAAGTTGATCCTTAATAAAACCCTTTTTTGGGATGTAGGATTGAAGATAAAGCCACCAATGGGTTCCAACATACACTCTAGGAAAAGCCAAAACTGCATATGCAGTCCCAGGAACTTCACACTCATAAGGATAGGCTGATTGGGTGGTTTCATTGGCAAAAAAACCCTCCACTCAAAGTGAGAACATAAACAGGGTATTTTTTCATACCTAAGGTATGTGAACAACAATGGCAGCGAGATGTGCTTTCTCAAGAAAAGAGAATAATAAAAAACCCTTTCAAAGTGAGAACATAAACAGGGTATTTTTTCATACCTAAGGTATGTGAACAACAATGGCAGCGAGATGTGCTTTCTCAAGAAAAGAGAATAATAAAAAACCCTTCATTGGGATATGGGTGCTAATACAATGTAGACATTGGGTTCCCTGACCCCCTTGACCCAGGACCTAATCATAGCCTTAGGTAACATATGGCCAACAAAGTACTCAAGTAACAAAGGCTTTCTATAAGAGTTACAAACAATATCATATTCCGTAACAGTAATATCTATGGGAATTTCCTCGAGGGTTTCGTTATTACCTTGTGGTAAACTTTTGGGATAAATTCCTTCGGAGCCTTGGGTAGTCCCATTGTGCATTTTGTTACCAGACACCGGCATTTCACTAACACCTACAACAACTAATGGATCAACTGATCCAAATTTGGGCCCAGGGGTAGCCATAAATGTCACCTAGAGGCCTGATGGCAAGGTTGGCAGGTCAGTCAGGGCCAATGCAGGCCCGCTAAAAAGGTGAGATAGGCAGTAATGGCAAAAAGAACAACGTGAATTGTATTCATACACACATCCAAACACTTGCACAAACCCTGGCACTTTTGTGATTGTGTTGATTTTCCTGTTAGAGAATTATATACAATAAAGTCAGTTAACCTTCATTCCAAAAAACACAACCTAGCCATTTCTTAAAGTACCCAGTCTACTTTGAGAAATCTGCTCTACTTTATTTCAATGTATTTTGCAGAAATTAATTTACATCAATTTATTCTAACATGTCAAAGAATGGAGAATGATCCAAGGTCAATTTTAGCATTGTATTAGTGCACATGTAGAATAACAATGCACAATTTGGAAAAGAGAAAACTCAGAAGCATTATATTGATATTATACTCAGAAGCATTATATCATATCTCCTCACTAGCAAAGCTTTCATTTTTTCATTGATATTTATTCGTTGATACGATGTTTCTGATTTTATGTGAATTGGAAGCTTGACTAAATAGGTAGAGAATACCAATGTCAAATTGATCCAGGTGCATATCGGTGGCCACCCACCTATTCCAACTAGCTCAAAACAGTTTGTTGGCAATTTACTATTTTTAGCAGTCCCAAACTTCCGAGGCTATTTTGAGGGTCTAAACAATGTTTTTTCACAACCGGGCACCTTAGTGATAACCAAAGGTTTTGATTGAGCCCCCAAAATGAAGCTCCTCGTCGATACCTTTCCAACGAGCTATTGTGCACTCCAAACAGAGATCGTATGCCAAAATTACGCCCCCCGAAAGTTGATACACCAGACTACCCAAAACAAGATCTACAAAACTGTTGGTTTTTCATCTTTCGGGGTTAGGGTTTTAGATTTTATTTATGTTAAAAAGGTCTTTGGAACCTCATTCTAACAATCATCCTTTTGCGAATGTGAGTAGCCGTCACATCTCTTCTTAGAGATAAGCTGCCACCATTCTAGTGAGTCTTTCACTCTGTATTTCTACAGTTTTGTACATTTCACTCATTAATGGAAATTGTATATTACTGTATCTATGTGTTTATGGTTATATCTCCGATATATCTCTGTACATTTTTGTATTATATCCCCGCCCTCATTTCGTGCCGAAAATAATCCAGATCACAAATTTGAAGGTCATTGTGAACCAATTACAATTTTAATACTGGCAGAGTTTAGTCTCCACTATTTTGTAAGGTAAATTTCTGAACCTGACATGAAACTCATCTGAATCATTAAATATATGATCTCTCCTTAGAATTTCTTTTCATACAGAAAGATATTAATAAGTGGTAAAATGCGTTAACTTATAACTGATTTCACTCTCACCTTTAAATCTGACATTGGTATCCTCTACCCATTTACTCAACCTTCTAATTCCCATTAAAACTAACACCTTATCAATGGGAAGATATCATAATGTAACTACAGTGAGMCTTGAGGCTATGCATCTCCACTTGTTGAAAGTTCAGTTGGACATGAAAAAATCCAATGTTGTCAATGGATCAACCAGTTAAATAGTCATGGGCATATGTTGCTTCACAATTGTATGTGAAACGCATTGCATGAGGGGTCTCCACCCAGTCAACTAGTTAGTTTGCCTTAACAATCATCACTATCACCTATAATCTGTGAGATTAGTAGGGCTGCCGGAACAATGTCATCCAGGTAGGTCGGAGTCCATATAAGAGAAAAATCACAATAAAATCAACGAGGGAAAATTGAGATTARAGATGATCTACATTATAAAAACATTGAAAAAAGTCAAACTTGTAGACGATAAATCTGTACTTATCCTTGTAGTTAATGCGTTGACTCAGTACTTATATGTCTTATTAAATAGCCAAAAAAATACGGATAACTACAGATCCTCAATTTATAGGTGGTCTTTTCTATGTGGGAAGGAGCATCTTTATTTCAGCACAATTACAAAGAATGGAAACCTAGAGTAGAATTACACAAGTCCTATGGTTCCTTATTTACTTTACTGGATTCGGTCATAATTTTGTCTCAATGTAGATGTTTTCTTAACATATTTTGTGAATATGCTTTTCACACAGAATGAAAACATCGTATTTGGCTTAAATCATTATTACCTACAAAAAGTAGAACTTTCATTAAAAAATGGTAAAACATGGATACCTGAGGGCATGCCATTCTAAACTGTTTTCTTCTCTGGTTGTCAAATAACTATCTTGATAAAATGCACTAGCATAAATCCATCTTAACCCTGGATCTATTAACAAAAACTTGGATATCTGAGGGCATGCCATTCTAAATTGTTTCCTTCTCTGGTTGTCAAATAACTATCTTGACAGAATGCACTAGCATAAAACCATCTTAACCCTGGATCTATTAACAATTGAGAGGGATAAAAAAACTTTAGGTGCAAACTTCTCAGATCCAGGATTAGGATTGATCCTGGACTGCACAGAGCCTCACTTCTCTTGGCACAATCACTTCATAAAGTAGAGTTTTGTCTGTGAGCTTTTCTTTAGATGTTATGCTGTTACAATTATCTTCTTTCGGTTCATATTCGTAAATGAAAAAGGCCAAGCACCTCTAAAAACCCTTACCTTTGACATCATTTCACCATATGACAGTTCTCAAGATAATAAAATTGTGTGCAGTGGCTATTCAAATGTTTGTTCAAGTTCCTGTGACACTGAGAAGCTGACTGTCTACATTCATATGCGCTGCATTGCAACACTTCATTTGTTAACAGAGTTTTTATCTTGTGGAAAATTTGTTAAATCTGCATTTCTCAGAATTGTCTTTCTCAAACTGTCATATTTGTAATAAGGGCTCTATGCAGATTCAAGCACTCAACGGTCACGCTGCTGACACCCAAAGAGTCACTAACTTCTAAGTCGACAGAACTTCAGTAGTGCAAGCTGACTGTCCACATTCATATGTGCTGCATTGCAACACTTCAATTGTTTGCACAGTTTTTATGTTGTGACGAATTTGTTATATATGCATTTCTCAGAATTGTCTTTCTCATACCATCATGTTTGTAATAACTTATAAGGGCTAGATTCATATTCAAGCACTCATCTATCACGCTGCCGACACTGAAATATTTACTAACTTCTAAGTCAGCAGAACTTTAGAAGTTGTTAGACACTAAGTCTAGCTCTCTGAAAGCTCCACTATTCAATTTATTACCGAGAAGCATTTGTAATTCATTCAAAGCAAGGTTGTATAAGACCAGCAATCCAAAAGCAAGGAACCTAAATCTATTATGTATTGTTAACTCAAGATGAAAGTGTTTGTGAACAACAACAACACTTACCAGCTGAAAAAGTTAAGGACAAGATATTGATATATAGAAATATGTTGTCGTCTATGATTTTTCTTCTGCATTACAACATTCCTCATTCACTGCAATGCAGATACTCTTATATCTTGTGTACAAATCAACATACTTAAGCTAATAAATAGCACTCCATTTCCTAAAATCTTTCTTACATAAGCAGAATAAGAGAAAACATAATTGCTATCTTGACAAGTGCTTGACAATAGATTCTAGAATATCCTTCTCAAGTAGATTCAGAGAAAACACAAGTGTTCTTACACCAATAGATTATAGAATATCCTTCTCAAGCAGATTCAGAGAAAACATAAGTGCTCTTATACCAATAGATTCTAGAATATCCTTATCATATTTTCATTCTTACCTATTTTATAATGTAGCATGAACACCCAATAATTTGACACTACGAGGGAAACTGAATAATAGCTCACATTATCAGGTCAAAACAGAGTAAATGGAATCATGGGACAAATGCACAAATCCTTCACACCATTGCATAAATACCGACAAATGCACAAATGCTTCCTTGGCACATAGATAGTCAAAATCTTTGTATTTCTGTATAGCCAAAACTGCATATGCAGTCCCAGGAACTTGACACTCATAG
>JZKD02S2373570.1:0-22492 GCA_000966675.3 Picea glauca
TGTGTTGCTAAGTGTTAAAGAAATGTATAATACTTTCAATACTTAACCTAGAATTGAAATATATCATATATAAAATTAACAAAGCTCCATTTTAACTTTAAAATCAACATAGATCCATTTTAATTTTAAATACTCAATCTAAAATTGAAAATTGAAATGTTATATATATATAATTAATCAAACTCCATATCAAAATAGATGCATTTTAATTTTAAAATTAAAAGAGATATGTAATAATTTATTAAAAAAATTGAAATGTTATATATATAAAACTAACCAAACTCCATAAACATAAACATAGATCCATTTTAATTTTAAAATTACAAGGGATATGTGATAATTTATAAAAAAAATTGAGAAACCAATAAAATGTGTAAATCAAACTTCCTTTCATTAAACAGTGAAGAATTTAAGAAGCAAAAACTTCATACGGTCCTAGGGGTGGTCTTGATTACCATCTCAAACAATTTCAACAAGCTCAGAGCATGTTGACAGAACTAGAGTCAGAATTATTATATTCTAATTTCTCCCAAGAAAATCTAGATTCTAAAGCTGTTGATGTTCTGCATTCCTCCTATGTATGGCAGCGTCAACCTTGTACTGGACACCCAACAATCCAAAACTAGCAGAGTAGGAACCCAATGGGAAATGGATTAACCACATTGGTGGCAATTACAGGATTTGGGCCTTTACAGAACACATCCCAACAGCAGAAAGTCCTATCATCCAGTGCAGAGGTACCCAATTCCCAGTTCTTAGTATTCAACAATGGTTATAGAAGTGGGCTAATTTCGGAGTAATTTTTTTTTTGAGTTATTTTTTTCGGTAGGTTTTTTAGTGGGTTTTAAATTTTTGGTCAATCTAGAATTTTAATCAATTTTTCGAGTATCTGGGTTGGTTTAAAATGGAGCAAAACTCTTGGATTAAAGTTCTGAAATGTATGGAACTTTGATCCATGCAAAATTCAAATTCAGACTACCCTTGAAAATTTGACCTAATTCAGACCCATTTTTTTTGGACTGAAAAGTGAAACTCCAAAAAAAAGATTACTCCCAAATTAACCTACTCCATGGTTATAGAACATAAGGTCAATCACGTTTACAGATAACGCACGGCAAACGTTACGAAAACCTGCAGCAACGAGTAAGCTGCCATTTATGCAAAGAAGTATCACGCTAATAAAATATATCGCCGTTCCAAGTTAGCTCAGCAATTCCCGGATCTTAGCTATGCATTGAAAATATACACGTACATGTCAAACATTTCTGCAGAGAAGAAGTATCCCGCTAATACAATATATCACCGTCCCAAATTTGCGCAGTAATTCGCGGATCTTAATTACGTATATCAAACATTGTGCAGTGTCCCACTAATACAATATATCACCATCCCGAGTTAGCGCAGTAATTCGCGGATCTGAACTACGTCATGGAAAATATACGAAATGTAGATATCAGTTTTATAAACCAGCAATCCGTCATTTGCAATTTGTACATCCCTAGAAAAATATATAATCTATTCAATGTTAGGAATACGGACAAACAATTCCAAACTTCAAAAAATTATCAAAGAATTCTGTTTGATGCTAAAATTAAGTAGAATCAAAAAATTATCAAAGAATTCTGTTTGATGCTAAAATTAAGTAGAATAAAAATGAGAACTGATATATTTGATTGGTGGCCCGAGATAGATCCCCAACTATTTCGATCGGGGAGATGGGCGAGCATCCCTTTTCTTGATGTAGACTAACCTGCCAATTTTTCTGCGGCGGGTAGCGGTCCCTCCCAGATTGTGCGGTATAGACAGAAAGTAGGCTGCACATGCACCGCACGTTCAAACGAACGGTGGCCGCATTCTTGTCCCGCCATGGGGCTATCTGCACATGGGGTTCTAGAATCTGCATATGCATATGGGGTTAGGTGTTATCGATTTCAGTTATCCATTTGAGTCTTGGAGTAAGCTAACTTAACTAGGGAGCAATCTTCTTCGTTTTTAGGGAAAAAAAATGGTCGGTCAGATTTTCAGAGGTAGTATGAGTTTTGTATGGATCAAAGTTTTATGAATTTTAGAATCTTTTTCAAGGTTTTGCTCCATTTTAAATTAATTTAGATGTTCAAAAAATCGATCAGAGTTTTGGATTGGCCAGAAATTTAAAACCATAACTGAAGAGATAAAATTACTCCCAAATTAACCCACTCTCCTTTGAATGTTTGATGTGCAGTCGTTGTGTGTTTTAGATCTGCATTCATTGCACCCTAGCTTGTTGAAGGTGTGTGCTTTGAACTCTAGACCGTAGAGTGTGTTCTTTGGACTCTTCATGTTTTGGGTGGTGGAGAAGATCTTCATTTTTTGCATGGTTATTTGTTTTAAGGTTTGGGTGTTAGTAGTGGTGAATGTTGTGGCAATCACTGTGCATGGATATAGATGCAATGGGTTGCAATCTTATGGGGATGTTGTTGAGTGAGTGCGTCATAAACTTATTGGGTGGTACCGTTGGTTGGTTTCTCTCTTTGTTTTTGTATCCATGGACATTTTGTCTAGGGTTTCTTTGCATCATTGTCCATAGAAGATGAAGAGTTGGGTGGGTGGTTAGTGTGTGTTGGCTTGTAGAGGAGGATTTGGTTTCAAACATTTCATGGAGTTTGTCTATGTTTTGGCTTGGTGTTTTGGTGTCACTGCCTTCCAAATGTGTGTTATAGAAAAAAAAGAAGTGGTTGTGGTTGGGTCAATTTTTAACCATGCTTGGTATGCCATTGTTATATAAGTGCATCTGTTGGTGTGTGAATGAAGGTTTCGTTGCGTGAATTCCATTACTATGACCGTCTATGTCATGCCATTATTCTGTATGTACCTCTACTAGCTCGTGGGTAGATTCAAGGGAAAATTTCAAAATTCCATGCTTAAGACAAATTCATAAATTTCACCTCAGCTAGGCCCGTGGGGGGGCTGGCGCGATGCCAGGTTCCTTGGATGTGTTTTGTGTGAAATTTTAGCCTTATAGATGAATTTGAAATTTTAATTACAACAACATATATTTCAATTCTATCCAACCAAAATTACTAGGCATCCCAAGAAAACAAACAATGAAACAATGCACTTCAAGGGGAGAAGATTCATAGCCCTAAGGGCTCAATCCCTTTCACAAGTCAGATCTACAAACCACTTTATAAAAACATATTTATTACATTGATAAATTTGTGCATTTAGTTCCTTCTTAGCTTGTCAAATCACTTAACAAATTTGCTAACTGTGAATGATAAATCAACATATCAAACAACCCTACAAATGAAACATTGACTTGAGAAACATAAGGCTGGTTTCATATTTTAAATGCACAATATATGGACATCAAATGTATACTTATATTAAAACATAATGAAGATACAAGTACATACCTTCAACTCATCACAAGTTAGTGCAACATGTACTATTCGCTTATCATAAGCCACAACATTCCAATTACATCCAAACACTAGCTAGTGATCTAGATTGGATGATTATATTATTTTTCATCTATCTCAATGCTTTCAGAGTGGAAAAAATTGGAGGAATTATCTTCCAGGGTCAATTTAATGGCAGGTCCCAGTTTGGAAAATTAAGGTTTGAAACCTTATGGAGCCATTTTGATGCATCAAACGACATTTTTTGGGGTCAAAACTTTTCTAGCAATAGTTGGGACCCCTTGACACTATTCTACACATTGAGACCTTTCCAACAATGCAAAAATCATGTCAATCAAAGCTCATGTGAAAAAGTTATGCCTCTCGCAAGTTGACCTACCATGTTGAGCACCATGGTACGAGTGGATGCCACGTCAACTCCCATTACTAATGCATATGGACTTTCAAGAAGATTCTAGAATTTCCAAATCCTTATCACAATTGAAGATTGAGGAAGTCAAAATCCTACTCCTAGATGGCTATTGGGCGATGCTAAATACCAGGTCGCTAGGAGGAGAAGGGGTTCCATTCTTTAATATTTTATTTGTTCCATAGTTGAGAAGAGCACCTAGGAGTGGTATTTTGAGAGCACAACAAAGGAGGAGAGATTCTTTAGTAGTCATATAGGTCACATTGTTAAAGGAAACTCCACATAGAGTGCCTCTTTCTCTGTACTTGCATTTGAAGAAAATAGAGTAGAGCGGCCTCATCTTCTAGTTGGGTTTTCTCCCATATTGGGTTTCCCAACTTATATCTTGTGTTTATTTGTGGATGGTGTGTGAATATTTATTTATATTCTATATTTTTCACATTTAAGTTATTTCATACATTTTAAGTACAAAACTAGTAATTAAAGAATTTGAGATCTAAAGAAAATTAACCTTCACAATAAAGATCCTTGTATTTTACTAGATCTATTGTGATGAATTGTCCAGTGGAGAATTCATGACAGTTTATAGATCAGTTACGGTATCCACCATCAAGAGAAAACCCTAACCAACAATCATGGTCTAGTAAGGCATCATGCCAAGCTACTCCTAGTCATTCTAAAGGCCAAAGAGAAAGTTAGCCTCAATGCCAACAATGCCACCCTTGATCTCCAACCTTCAATCACACAAATCTTCTAGGAGATTCTCCAAGATTTCATCACACAAGTCTTCTAGGAGATTCTCCAAGATTCCATCACACAAGATTTAGGTCTTCTTCACTCCTCTACTGCTTGTTTCTTACTCTAGGTTTTATATTACTCAAAACCTAAGATTACTTACATCACTCAAGTACAAAGGTTTTAAGAGAAACCCTAGTGCTATCCTTCCAATATTTTTCTCCATCCTAGGGTTTTCATCCCAAAAATCCCAGGTCATCTTCACTTGAATCACACAAGCACCAAGACCTATAGACAATGTTACAATGGAATATCAAGAGTACATCAACATAAGCTCCAATTTTCTTCAAGCAAGCTTCACACCAAGCTCCAAGACCCCTCTACTCCTCTAGTGCTCCATGTTCTTGCCCAAGGGTTTACATCACACAAACCTTAGATATTCTTCTCTTTCATCACAAAAGTGCTAAGACCCAAGCTCATCCCTAGTGCTATCATTCATCTTCATGTCTTCTCTATGGTTGACATCACAAACCTAGGTCTCTCTCCCTACAAGACTTCTCCAAGGCAATTACAGAGATAGAATAATTAGTATTGTTACCCCTTCTCACCTAGAGGTAGATAGAGGAGATCATTATTCATGATTCACATTGAAGACAATGGTCCCAAAGATAATGAATAACATTCTCCACAGACAATAGCCCTTGAGATGCCTCTTACTCATCATTTCTCTGCTCATTCACTTGATCAACATACTCATTTGATGAAGGTGGTCCAACATAGATGAGGTACATTAGCCATTGATTCATATAAAGTGTTTACATTTAATTTATTAGGCTAAGTAAGGATCATGGGTTGATGTCAGATAATAAATCATAATGCTTGGAAGTTATGCTCTTTTCCTTGTTTCACCTTGGTGGCCATCATATGTATTCTAGTCAAGTGTTGTCACTCTTGGGGAAAAAGGGGTACTACTGGGAGGCCTTGATGAGGGTAATGTACCCATGCCCTTTCATACTTAACACTTTCCATCTATTTTCCTTTTGTTGTCCTATCTTTTGGGATCAACTGTTACATGTATCCCAAAAAGGTATGTACCTCATTATCTTATGAGAAGAAGGGGCTTGGATGCTTGAGGTTGATGCAGTTGTAAAAGAATATGAAGAGCATGTTATAAATTCAAAATGAAAAATAAAAATAAAAGGGATATGATTGATAAATCAAAATCCAAGTAAGCTTGAGATCAATCAATTCAATCGTTCTTGTGCAATCATCTTGTCTTTTAAGCTCTGGTATGTGTGTATGTCATGAGATCTCTCTTTCTTGAATAATTTCAACCACTGCAAAGTTTTTGTGATCAATGCTCATCATCAATGTTCTCTACTCAAATCAACTGCTGCAAAATTTCTTCAATCAATGCTCAATCTTTCAATGCTTATTGCTCTGCTTCTCACCAAACTTCTTTCTATGCTGCTACTATCAATCATGGCTATGATTCTTTATGCTTTAAAGCTTTGGAAATGTATTGAGTCTGCATGCCAAATTACATGAAGGATGACTGACTATGACTCAATTTTAAGACTTTGTACATGAGACTTGACTTTACTAAGACACGACTCAATGGTTAAACACTTCTAAAACTTTCTAACTGTTAGTAAAACTCAGTTATAAAAATACACCTAGACTTTTAGAAATGTTGTAGACTATGTATTGACTGACATTGGAGAATTTATTTCCTTAAGAATCATGTTTAACTCCCTCCTTTCTTTAGACTAAGCTTTTAACTTGGATTTTACAAAGAGTTGTCACTCAATCAACTCAATCGACAACATATATTTTTTTTACCTTTTTCCAACTCGACTAAATTTAGAATTGACTATGGACTTAACTATAAACATAACTAAACTATTTCCTTCATGAATTTATATGACTCCATTGATATACTTCATGATATGCTTTCCACTCAAATTTTACATGTGTAAAGCTTTGTATGACACCCAAAACTTGTCTTTTATGTTATATTCGTAAATGCGGAAACACAAATATCACATGATAATTAAAAATCACACACAAATTATAAACACAAAGATTTTACGTGGTTCACTCAAACATTGGGCTACATCCACCAAGCGAAGGCATCAATTGTCTTATTATTCAAATCTTGGAGATTACAACAACTCACTCACACTCTTGTCTGTCTCTACAGGCTTACATAAATAATGAACAAAATTAAATTATTTACATAACTATTTTCTAAACTTGTGCGTTCATACCAAATTGGTAGATTTGGTTGAACATACTACTACAAAATAGTCTCCACTAAATCTTCTCATATCTACTGAATCTGGGAAATTCGTTGGCATATTCAATAATCTCCACCTTGACAACAATTAACCTGATACCTTGCTCCTTCCTTTTGTTCATCACCTTTTCTGCAAGCCAAGAGAAGCCAAGCACCATTGTAGCTTCTCTAACAATACTGGTTTTGTGAACATGTCTATGCAGTTCTCTTTGGTATGCACTTTCTCAAGAGAGATTCCATGTTCATCGATGACTTGTCTTACAAAATGGTACTTGATAGGTATATGTTTTTTTTTACTGTGATAGGCTGGATTCTTAGCCAAGTGAATAGAACTTTGGCTATCACAAAGTAACTTTACTTTGTCTTGCATCCTTCCAAACTCACCAAACAAACCTTTCAACCAAACTACTTCTTTGCAAGCATGTAAAGTAGCTACGTATTCTGCTTCTGTAGTGGATAAAGCAACAATGTTCTGTAGCTTTGACATCCAACTAATAGCTCCACCTGCAAGAGTAAAGACATACCTTGAAGTTGATCTTCTCTTATCCAAATCACCTGCAAAATCAGAATCAACATATCCAAAGACCAACTCAAGACCACTGTTATAGGTGATACAATAATCACTTGTGCCCCTTAGATACTGAAGCACCCATTTCACTGCTGCCCAGTGCTCTTTACCCGGATTTTCCATATACTTGCTGACAACCCCAACTGCATGTGAAATGTCTGGCCTTGTACTAACCATTGCATACATTAAACTTCCTACTGCATTGGCATACATTATTCGAGACATATATTCCTTTTCTTCTTTTGTACTAGGACATAAACTTGAAGAAAGATTAAAATGGGAATCCAAAGGGACTGAAACTGGTTTCACATCGTTCATACCAAACCTCAAAAGTATCTTCTCAACATACTTTTGTTGTGACAACCAAAGCTTACCATTCCTCCTGTCTCTGAATATCTCCATGCCCAAAATTTGCCTTGCTGTTTCTAGATCTTTCATATCGAACATCCTATCCAGCTGAGCCTTTAACATGTTGATCTCAGTTATGTTTTTTCTTTCTAAAAGCATATTGTCAACATACAATACTAAGATAATGAATATGCCATTATTCAATTTCTTAAAGTAGACACAATGATCATACTCACTCCTTGTATAATTCTGACTCACCATGAAAGAGTCAAATTTCTTGTACCATTGTCTGGGTGACTACCTCAGACCATACAATGATTTCTTGAGCCTGCAAACAAATTTCTTTTTGCGATTTTGAACAAACCCTTCAGGTTGTTCCATGTAAATTTCCTCATCCAAATCTCCATGTAAGAACACAGTATTAACATCTAGCTGCTTCAACTCCAAATCAAGTAATGCAACTAATGCTAACACAATTCGAATTGAAACAGACTTAAAAACTGGTGAAAAAATCTCATGAAAGTTAATACCTTCTTTCTGAGAATATCCTTTCACGACCAACCTTGCTTTGTACCTTTCCACTTTATCATCAACACCCGTCTTCATCTTGTATACCCACTTGCAACCTATATATTTTTTGTCTCTTGGAAATTCTACCAGGGCACATGTGGAATTCCTTTATAATGCCTTCATTTCATCCTTCATTGCTTCTTTCCATTTATCACTGTTAGAACCCTTCACAACTTCCTGATAGCATGAAGGTTCATCATCATTAGTACTTAAAGAAATTGATGAAACAAAATCATCATACCTTCTTGGAGGATTTCTGACCCGCGTAGACCTCCTTAGGAAAGTTTGTGGCTCATCCACATTCTGTTGATTTTTATCATCAACCATGTATTCCTCTGCAGGAAAATCTGAATGAACATCTTCAGAAACTTGTTCATGTTCACTTTCATCTGTATTTGAACTAGTTTCAAACTGAATCTGTTGATACTTAGGTACTTCTTCCTGTTTCATTTGAACATCTACATCTAATTTGATGAGAGATGTTTCATCAAATATTACATCTCTATTAATGGTGATCTTGTGGGAAGTAGGATCCCACAACTTTTACCCCTTAATACCATCACCATATCCAACAAAGATAAGCCTTTTTTTTATTTTGGATAGAATTTAGAATGGTGATGTTTTGGAATTAGAGCATAGGCTTCACAACCAAAAACTTTAATATTAGAATAATTACAAGGGTGACCTTTCCATACCTCTTCATGAATCTTGCATTCTATTGTTGTTGATGGTGATCGTTTCACCAGATAACAAGTTGTAGTTAATGCTTATGCCCACAGTTCTTGCTGCAAGTTGGCATTGCTTAGCATGCTCCTTGCTCTTTCTAGAAGAGTCATGTTCATGGGTTCAACAACTCCATTTTGCTGAGGATTATAGGCAGTGGTTTTATGCATATCAATCCCAAACTCCTTACAATAGTTCTCAAATTCCATTGACATAAATTCACCACCATTATCAGTTCTTAAACATTTAATGGATCTACCGGTGCTCTTTTCCACTAAAGCTCTAAACTGCTTGAAAACAATACACACATTAGCCTTTTCTTTCAACATATAGACCCAAACCTTTCTAGAGAAATCATCTATAAAAGTTACAAAATATGATGATCCTCCATATGAAATAGTAGGGGATGATCCCCAAACATCAGAATGGATATAGTCAAGGATTCCTTCACTGGTGTGTCTTTTGTTTTTAAATCTTTGCCTATTTTGTTTTCCATAAATACAGTGCTTGCAAAAATCTAACTTTAAAGACTTTAGACTAGGAAGTAACTTGCGATCAGATAATACCTTCAATCCTTGCTCGCTCATATGGCCCAATCGTTGATTCCATAGTTGAACATAATCACTGTCATTTTTAGATACCATTGTCGCATGATCTAACTCAGTTCTTCCTTCTAACAGAAACAGGTTACCAACCTTCTTCACTTTCATAACCAATAGGATTCCTTTGTAGACTTTCATAACTCCATCTTGAAAAATACTTTTATATCCTTTAGTGTCTAAGACTCCCAAAGAAATTAGGTTCTTCCTAAGCTCAGGTACATGTCTCACATTAGTTATTATTTTAACAGTTCCATCAAACATCTTAATTCGAATGCTACCAATTCCCACAACTTTACATGATATGTCATTTCCCATGTAAACAATTGCATCATCTATAGACTGGTAAGTAACAAACCAGTGTCTATGAAGACACATGTGATTTGAAGCACCAGAATCTAATAACCACTGTTGATCATGACATGAACCAATACTAATTGATAAAACTTCATCATTCATACCTGAACCTGTTGCTGAACCTGTTTCAGTTGCGTTTGCTTCCTTTGTCTCTTTTGGAGGGTCTTCTTTGGAGGCTTGTTGTCTCTTCCAACAATGCTTCTTCAGGTGTCCATATTTTCCACAAAACCAACACTTAAGCTTGCTCTTCTTTCCATTCGACTTTGACAGAGAGAAATCCCTCTGAACGTGTCCTCTTTCTTTAGGTCTACCTCTGATCATCATCGCCTCATATTTAGAGGTTTCTGAATTGGTTTTCTTCCTTGTTTCCTCAGACAACAATGCTCCAACAATAACATCAAACTCAATACTTTCCGTTGAACTGAAACTAATAGAGGTAACACAACGATCCCATGATGCGAGCAAAGAACACAATAATGCAATTGCCTTATCTCCAGATTCGAATTTCACTCCCATGCCATCCAACTGGACTAAAAGAGTATTAAAAGTATTTAAATGATCATCTATTTTTGTACCTTCCTTCATGCGCAAACTGTACAATTTCCTTTTCAGCAAGATCCTGTTCGTTAAGGATTTCGTCATATACAAGCTTTCCAACTTCGTCCATAAATCGACTGCTGTCTTCTCTGAGAAAATGTTGAATAGAACAACATCGACCAAACATAGGTGTATGGAATGCAATGCTCTCACATCAATGTCATCCCACTCATCATATGAAATGCTCACATGTTTCTTTTCTTTTCCCCAAAGTGTCTTCACCACGCCTTGTTGCATGAGCAGATCGTGCATCTTCACCTTCTAGATCTCGAAATTGTTCTTGCCATTGAACTTCTCAATTTCTAACTTAGCACTCTGAGTTTTCACCATGAGCAGAAAGAAAAAATTCCAAAACATCACTGCTTATAATAACCAAGGCCCTTTGAAAAATATGTGGAGGAATAATGGTATAAATCTCAAAAAGGTTTAAAAAGAAAAAAGTTTAATAAAAGGTTTAATGTAAGTTTAACATTCAATGTAATATTAAAATGTCAATGTATAAACCTCACCTTTTATTTAAACTAAAAATAAAAAATCACCTTTTATAAGCATTCACCTTCATGCTTAGTTCATACCACCTTTTTAATGCATACACTCCTCAACCTTTTTGAATTTTTTTAAACATTCACCTCACAACATCCTTCAACTTTTAATAAAAAAAGTCAACCATCACATAAACCATAACTTCATACCTTGAATTATTTGAAAAGCATGCAAATTTTTTAAAAGGAGATCAACGTGCTCTGTGTATAGAGTTCCCAGCATCGGTTTTAATTTCTTGAAATGCGTAAGGGCAGAGGAGGATCAACGCTCCCTTCCCTAGGGGCCCCCAACGCTAACTTGGGAACAACGCTCCCTCTAGGATCTATACCCACGCTGAAGTAAAAAAGTCATGCAACTCTGATACCACTTGTTATATTCGTAAATGCGGAAACAAAGATATTACGTGATAATCAACAATCACACACAAATTATAAACACATAGATTTTATGTGGTTCACCCAAACATTGGGCTACGCCCACCAAGCGAAGGCATCAATTGTCTTATTATTCAAATCATGGAGATTACAACAACTCATTCACACTCCTCTCTGCATCTACGGGCTTACATAAATAATGAACAAAATTAGATTAGTTACATAACAATTTTCTAAACTTGTGCGTTCATACCAAATTGGTAGATTTGGTTGAACAAACTACTACTAAATAGGCTCCACTAAATCTGCTCATATCTATCGAATCTGGGAATTTCGTTGGCATATTCAACATTTTACATGATCCTCATATAACTCTTTTCCTACATTTGATGCATACTCCATCTCACACACATTTGAAATATGATTGCGATAAATATCAACTACAAGACTTACATTACACTTGGAAACTTTTGTTGTATTCGTCGATTGTTTCTTGATTTTTTCATCACCATTGAAGCTTGTTCGAAATTGTCTTGCATGGTTTTGATCTTTGGGTTTTCATTCATTTCAACCTAGTAGGTCGATCCACTTTTCTATGATTTGGGGGCAACTTCCAAAAACTAACAATATCATTATCAAGCATCATACCTAGTAAAAAGAAATCACACTAGAAGGAACAAGTGAATATTGGTTTGTTGCATGTAAAATATCACTCCAAGGAATTTGCTCCTTAGGTGGGTGTTTATACATAAAAGATGAAACTGTATACAATTATTTATTTGCAGTGGTTTCATATCAAGATAATAGAACAATTTTATCAAAACTAGAAGCATAGTCTGGCAAATTATCTTTTTGTTGATTCACTTCTCAATTTTTGAAAGTTATTTATACCTTTTCCAATCAAAATTTCCAATTTGACTGTGAGATGGTCACAACAATGGGCATATTCGTGGAAGTTCCATGGAGTGAAATTAAAACTCAATTAGTGAGCCCATATATATATATGTATATCCATTCTTTTGTTTCATGTTAAAAACATGAACACAGAACCCTAAAAATTCTTTTTCGATAAACATGTCATAAACATGAACACAAAACCCATAAAAACTCGGAATGAATTCATTTTTCCTGCATGAAATTGATGAGAAGATTCACATCACATGAATCGCTCACCTGCAAACATTGGTCGATATGGGGACCGAGACACCTTCTAACTGAATCCAATAGATCACATTCCTCCTGTAAACTGAGGCAACACAATGTAGAAAGGGTTCTTTGGCAGATATTGTGAGGAATTGTTGATCAAATTCCTATGAAAACATTGTAAATGAACCAGAGATCTAGACTAAATTGTAACCTACAATTTTTTGTTGAGAAATACAAGATTGATTGGGTTCAATATTATGATGGTTTTCCCATTTGGATTTGGGTTTCTAGGGTTAAATTAAATCTCTATCTAGTATGATTTATTTTATTGATGTATGATGTTTGTATGATGGTTTTAGGTTTACCAACTACATTTTGGTCAAATGGTGTGAGAATTTCTTATTTATTACGATAAATTTATGTTTGAAATCACTTGTTGTCAATATTTTTCATAATTATGACAACTATGAATAAAAGAAAATCCACTTAATGGTATTCGATGACATCAAGCTTTGTAGGAATAGAGTTGTTGCAATTTTCTAGTTAAACTTATACTTTCAGTTCCTTGTAACCAACAACTCATTCTCTATTCATGCCATTGGCACTTGACATGGTTGTACGCTCTTATAGTTTGGGGTTTCTTATTGTCTGGACGGTCCATGAAGTTATCCCTAACTCAAATCATTCCTTCCAATGATTGGATACATGTTGGAGTCATCGTATAGGGTAGGGTTTGACCAAAACAATGAAGCTTGTTCATATTGCCAATTTACCACCTCCCCCAATGTTCTGAGTTGAATTATAACCTGCTGCCAGCTACTAATGTTCATTTAATGCTTAGTTATCCATATTGTGATTCCATCAATGCATTGGGTTTATTGTATGGTCAAGGAAACACACTCTCTTAAATGTTTGCCTTTTATTTGTTAGTCTTATGTGTGAGAAAAGAGAGAGGAGTGTGCATTGTTTATGCATGATAGAGCTCTAATTAAATTGCTAATATTTAATAAAGTGGGTATGCCAAATTGACCACCAAAGCAACCCGATTAAATTGATTTGATACCAAGTACAATAGTTGTACAAGTACAGATTCCTACTAGGTGTTATTAGATCTCTCCTTTAATGCATTTCTTTTTATGTAGTTATTTCACTTATATAATCTACAACTTTCCCTTCCCACTTAGGTACTATTTAGTCTCCAATATTCCCTATCACTTCAATTCTTCACATACTATGTGGATCAACTTGTCGAGATTTTTGATCACAACAATGAGAAATCCATCCGTGTTAAGAATGGGTTCCAATCAATATTAGATTTTGTATCAGTTTATCTCATAGGGATTTGCTATAAATATTGCTTGCATTACAATTTTGTGGCATATGTGCTCTAAGATTTAGTGTGCATTTTGCTTCCTTTGAGATCATAGTTGTTTGGGTAGTTTTGTATCCCCTCAGAGGAATTCAATTATTCAAACTAGTCAAATTACAATCTTAAATATTAAACAGGTTTTTAAATCCATAGTTATGCTCCATAATACAAGTGAGATCTTGGATCTCTTTCAAAATTATGGAAAATCCATGAAGAGTTGCATTGTGTTATTTTCATCTTTTCTGTAAACCTATGTTGCTCAATCTACTTCTCATAGAGCACTGTTATGTGCATAGAGGACACAATACACTCTAAAGTAGTTTTGTATTGCTCTGCCATATTTGTAACTGTAAGCCTATGTTGTTCATCATAAAATGGTATTGTCTATATAAGTCACATCATATATAGTGAGCTAATGCGAGAGATTAAAAAAAGACTTGATTTTGAAGTATTTAGTCACCTTGAAATGGTTATGTTCTTGCTGATGAGTCTCTCACTTCCAAATACCTTGAGGGGCTGATGAATTTTTCCATCGGCTATAGTTCCTTTTTGATCCGATGAATTTTTCAATCGGCTATAGTTCCTTTTGGGTCTGTTTCATGGGATTTTGGAGATCTATATGATATTTATATAATACACACACTACACAACAAACTAACATGATTGGTTAATAATTGTACTTGATTTTGAAGTATCTAGGCATGTGGAATGAAATGATCTTTTATTGCTGGTCAATATTTATCTTCCTTTGCCAGCTGCCCCCTTAGTGATTGGGTTTGTGATGTGCTTATTTTTTGGAAGATTTGATGTGCATTGGTTTTGAAACAATTGGATATTGTAAAAGGTGTTGGGAGATATTTTGTTTCCAATTTATGATAGATCAATTTTTGTTCGAGTTTTTGATTTTGGATATATATAGAAGGTATTGGGAGATTTTTTGTTTCCACTATCTGATAGATCAATTTTGGTCTGAGTTTTCAATTTTGAAACAATTGGATATATGTAGAAGGTAGTGGGATTTTTTTTTTTTTTTTGAATGACTGATAGATCAATTTTGGTCAAAGGTTTTGATTTTGAAACAACTGGATATATGTAAAAAGAAAAGTAGTGGGAGACATTTTGTTTCCAATTTATGATAGACCAATTTTGGTCTGAGTAGTTCCAATTTCCGATAGACCAAATTTGGTCTGAGTAGTATTGGGAGATTTTGTTTTTCCAATTTCTTATAGATTAATTTTTGTCTACGTTTTTTTATGTTTTTTGTTTTGAAACAACTGGATATATGCAAGGTATTGGGATATTTTTTCTTCCAAAGGTATGGGGAGATTTTTGTTTCCAATTTCTGATAGATCAACTTTGATTTCAGTATTAGAATCTCCCAATTTTTGATAAAGCAATTTTGATTTGTCTCAGTTTTTGGATGATGTTAATCATCATCATTATTTTAACTATCATCATTATTATTTTTCTCTATTTATGAAAGTTAACCACCTTCATCATCATTTTTCTCAGTTTTTGGAAGTCAACCACCACCATCATCACCACCACCATCATCATCTTGCTCTGTTTCTTTCTCTGTGATATGTTGTTCTCATCATAATATTGCTCCGTTTCTTTCTCTGTGGTATGTTGCTCTCATCATCATCTTCTTGCTTTGTTTCTCACTATGTGATATGTTGGTCTGCATTTGATATGTGAGAACAATGAAATTACTTTTTAATTATATTATTTTCTAAACTATTCCAAAATGTGCATCACTTCTATATACTACACGGTCATATGTACAAGTGATACATATATTGTGATACCAATAGTAGCTTCTCGAAGAGAGACATGTAGTATGTAGGAAGGGAGACATGTAGTTTGTAGGCACTTCCATGTGGAAAATTTGTCAGATTCATGTGGGTGTGACATGACATTAAGGTTACAGTGAAATCAAAGGTTGGTCGATATGGGGTTATTAGATATCTCCTTTAATGTATGGTGAGAATGTTGTTAATTTAAATGAATTTTTGGGCCATTTGTGGAATAAGCCTGTTAGTGACGAGACTATAGGAGAACTATTACTCAAATCTCAGAGTTTGTTACCATATGAGTATTGGTATGGGATCAATGTTGGGGCTTTGTTGAGTTATGTAGTCTCATTCAACATTTTGTATAATATGAATCTAAATTTTCTTAACTCGATCATGACTATAAGGAAAGTATGGCTCATCAAAGGGACCCTAGCGAGGAGAATGTTGGAGACACTAAAAAATCAGAACCAATTGTTTCTCAGATTGATCCCTGTCACTACTGCAATATCCATAATTTAGGCATGCTCTTTTGTTTCCTTTTTCCTCCGTGATATATCTTGCATGCATAGGAGGTTGTGAATCTCATTTAAAAAAAAATTAATGGCTGGTTCCAAGTTAGGATGCATTAGAGAATGTAGGTATTATTTCCAAGGTTTATGTGGGTAGCGCGAAAATTAGAACAATCTTTGAAGAATATAAGTAGAAGGGTAGAATTTTATCTTGAAAGAAGTAGAAAAGGCATCATCCTTTTTACACAGTTTATAGTTTGCAAAATTGCAAAAATTGTGTACGAAAATAACTCGACTAGGGTTTGAAAAAGAAAAATAGAGAAAAAAGTGAAAAAATAGGAAAAAAAGAAATAAAAAACGCACAAAACATTGTCGTGCACATACCTTGTCTTGCATTTCTTCTTTCCTTTTTTTCAAGGAAAACCTCACGAGAAAACCTCAATGGATGATTTTCCACATTTGTGTATAGGATGTTTTTCCATTTGAACTAGGCAACTACTGACATGAAACAAGCCAAAGACCCAACAACATTGACAACAACTGATTGAGCTAATCCCTTGGGCTTACTTTGTCAACTTCTATCCCATAGCTTGCAAAACGTTGTTTGAAATAAATAATTTATAAAAGGTCAACCTCTTGCCTGCCACAAATGTGTAAATAGTTCAAAAATCTTACATACTTTTATTATAGTGCTTTAATTTTGAACTCTTTAATGAGGCACAAACACTGAGCAATACAAGTCATGGCCTTAATTCATAACAAGTCAGGGTTCCACTTTTAGAGTCTGAAATGGTATGATATCTATGGTTGATACTTAGTAAGAAATTTGACCATTAATTCAATCCCTATTTGACCCTTAAATTGTTTATGTTTATATCTATAAACATTATTAATTTTTTTTTGAAAGTACTTCCTTTAAGATCAAAGACAAATATAAAAAATTGTTCATAGAGGTTAGGAACCACAAGTGTCATGCTTACATGGGCAAAGAAATCCATTGACAGACAAAATACACAACATAATCACTTTTGTTCTACTAAATTGTTGTGACATGGTTTTGTTCTTCTGTCAAGACTCAATATCACCTAGGAATTGCACTTGGACCCAATTTTTTATTCATGTCTTAAGGGGAATTGACCTTGGTGGGTGGTCTGACATGATGTCATCTTCACTATGTTGGCATGTTTTACAACAAGAGTGTGCTTGTCATTGATGGAAAGAATAACAATGACGATGACAAAAAGGAAAAGCATAAGCTCAGGAGGACAAGCGAACAATATGCTGAGATCAAAGCTCATAATTGAAATCATAGTACAGAAACATGATCAGGATCAAAATCCTTGATCATGGATCTTCTTTGAGAGTCTTCTCGACCATTGGATCACTGATCCAGAGGTTCAACAGGAGAAGGATCTTGCCAAAGTTCTGAAGTCCCGAAGTGATTTGGGGTCGTCCATTGTCAAGGAGGATAGGTGGCACAAGATCCACAACTTCAGAAGTTTGTGGATGGGGAGGAGGTGAAAATTGATGACGAAAAATCCCGACCATTGATTTTCAGGGGGAGTACGTGTTAGCTAATCTAAGATTCTAGAGAAATATCACTTCAATAATTTCCAGTTGAGAATTGAAATTCCCAAAGCTTGGAGAACCATAGAGCCGAAATAAATTATCGACCATCGGATCATCCGAAATAGATCTTAGTCATCAGATCGTTCGAAGAACATTTCAAGCATCAGATCGTCCAAAGTGAATCTGGGATGTCTGATCCAAAAAAGATGTGGCGTAAACTTGTGGACTTTGAGTGAAGTCTTGAAGTGAACGAGGACTGTTGATTCGAGGTGGACGAGTGGCGAAAGATCCAGAACTCAGGGTACGAAACACTCTAGATGAAAGTAGAGAGTGAAAGCGTCGAAGCCCCGAAGTGAATCTAGATCGTTGATCGAGAAGGGTTCCAAGGGTCGTCAATCTGGTCTTGGTAGAAAGTGTTGAAGTCTCGAAGCAGACTAGAGCCATTGATTTGAGGAGGACACGTG
Organism: Picea glauca; assembly: GCA_000966675.3. Taxonomy (NCBI): domain Eukaryota; kingdom Viridiplantae; phylum Streptophyta; class Pinopsida; order Pinales; family Pinaceae; genus Picea; species Picea glauca. Next base: position 18,377 of record JZKD02S2373570.1, read on the forward strand.
GTAGGAATCTGTGGAATCCAGCTAAAAATGTTCTAGGAGAGCATGAAATTTGAGAATTGAAATCGCCGAAGCCTGGAGTAACGAAGCAGATCTCAATCATTGATTGAGTAAGGGGACACAGGACCATTGATCTAGTTGAGAGGTAGAATGCCCAAAGTAGAGGCAGAGCCGTCGATTGCAAAGGAAAGGTGTTCGCAGATCATCGACTCCAGAAGATTGATGTACGGATGAAAGAAGGGTTTGAGAGTTGAAACTCCTGAAGCGCGTATCATGGAAGAAATCATAGTCGTTGATTTGGGAAGGTCAGATCTGATCCGCAAAACTTGAAAGGATAGATCTAAACCGTCAGTTTAGGAGCACCATCAAGATCATGAGATTGGCAGTATCGTCGCATTGCAGGGATTGAAGGTGCGCGAACTTTAAAAAGTTAAGGGTGAGCCACAATCGAAACTGTGCTTTTGGAGAAAGGACATGTGGATGATTGAGGTAATTGTGGGGTGAAACATAGTTTGATTTCAAACCACCTTTGGTCATGCCCACAATCGCATGGTCACATGATATCATCGCCCGAGGTCATATCAATGGAAGATAGGGAAAGAAGCTAGTGCTATTAGGCTCCACATTAGAGGTTACGGGTTGAAAATTCAAAAAGCCTCTGCGTGTATAATCCAACAACGCTGATCAAACAAAATTTGATCGAAGGGTTGTTGTTTCACTTCATGGTTTCTTGATCAGTTACGATTCAATTACACTAACTGAATCATTATTATGGGGCATTTGAATCATGGTTCTTGAGCGTTTGTTATCCCCAACCTGGGTGTTGGAGATTTGGAGTGTAACGGATGATGAGGGAATGAATAAAAGAAATATGTCGTGATAGAGGAAGGTTGTTGTTTCTCTGTAAAACAAGTTGAACTGTATGTAATGAACATGACAACATGAATAGAGTGAGAAAAATGCAAAGATGAAGAATATAAGCTTGACAGAGAAGAAATGGTGAAAAGAGCAGACTGTACGAGAACTTAAGAGCACAAGAAGAACAAAGGAAGAGTAGATGGAAAGAGATAGCAAGTGGAGCCAAGCATGAACAAACAAAAGTAGAGAAGAATTGTAGAACAGAGAAGAAGTGGTAAGCATTGAAATGTCTATATTATTTTAAGGTATTATTCAAGAAAAGTTTTATAATCACGGAGGTAGGGTGGTGCTAGGGAGGATTGTGGTCCCCTGTTATTCAAGTTGGTACTTGAATACTGGGAGTTGTAGCTTCTATCTAGTTGTGGCTAGAAAATATGGTGGCAGGGTCATGCTAGGGAAAACAAAGAGTTTTCTGTGTGCAAGTTGGTTCTTGTATAAGTGGAAGTAGGTGCTTCCATCCAGTTGGTGCTGGAGATCATAAGGAGAAATATGCTTCTTTCTAGTGGGTGCTAGAGAATTTGAGGGTTGGTGCTCTCTACAAGTTACAACTTGTTAAAGAAGAGGTTGTAGCCTCATTTTGAGTTGGTGCTCAAAGACTGATGATGTACAGATCATAAAATACTGCCTATCATTCTAAGAAGAAGATGTTTTCTCCCTTTATGGGTTTCCTCATGAATATTTGTCTTTATGTATATCATATGTGTGATTGATGTTTACTATTTCTGTTGTTCATGACTTGTATAATCTTGATGATCACTTGGAGAAGATTAATAATGTTTTAATAGGATTAAAATTGTTTAAGCATAGTAACAACTGATTCACCCCCCCCTCTCAGTTGTCTTAGTAATTTAAACAATTGGTATCAGAGCTAGTTCCTTTTAGCTAAAGGTAGATCAATAATCTTAAACATGACAAGTCATGAAGGAACTTCAACCAGTAAGCCTCCTTTGTTTGATGGAACAAATTTTGCTTTCTGGAAGGTTAGAATGAGAACATACATTATGGCCTTAGGTGCTGATGTTTGGGATGTTGTAGAGACTGGATATACAAAAAATATTATGCTAGCATCCAAAGATGATAAGTTAGAATTTATCTTCAATGCAAAGGCAATGAATGCTATCTTGAGTGGTCTTGCTGAAGATGAATTTGTAAAGGTAATGCATCTTGATTCTACCAAAGAGATGTGGGATAAATTCATTAACAATTATGAAGGAAATGAGAAAGTAAAAGATGCCAAACTTCAGACATATAGATTTAAATTTGAACAACTAAAGATGAATGAGGACGAAACAATTAGTAAATATTTCTTAAGAGTTGAGGAGATTTTGAATGTCATGAAGGGTCTTGGTGATAACATTGAAGACACAATTTTAGTTTATAATATTTTAAGATCTCTGCCTAATAGATTTAATCCAAAAGTTTATGCAATAGAAGAACTGAATGATCTTAATATTTTCTCTATTGACCAACTCCTAGGAATTGTAACTGCTTATTAAATGAGGATTAGTAAATATAAATCCACCACTAGAGAGGCCTCTTTTAAAGCATACAAGAATATTGTTTCAGACTTGGATGATATTGAGGCAAAATTTGTGAGAAGGTTAAAGAAAGGATCAGACAAATACCAAGGCAAGCTGCAATTTAAATGTTTCAACTATGGTAAGATAGGTCATTTTTCATCTAAGTGTCCTCAAAAGAAAAAGGACCAGAACTTTGATGATGAAAAGAAATACAAATTTAAGAAATATAGTAAAAAGAAAAGTTTGTGTGCAAACAATGACGACTCCTCAGAAGACATAGATAGCGATTCATATTGTGAAGATAAAGTGAATGATTTTATGATTATGGCTATGGGAGATCTTGATGATGAACATACATGAGGTGACTTGGATGACAAAGAAGATGTGGTTGATATGGAAGGTGAATTAATCAATTCTTTGGAAGAAATTGATAGACTCAGATTTAAGAAGAGAAAACTAAAACAATTGTTGATGTAGTTTGAAAAGAATGGTAAAGAATCAAGTGAAGATTTTGTTTTATTAAAAGTAGAATTAGAAGAAGCAAATAAAATAAAGATATTCTAAAACAATAATTAGCAGTGAAGAAGGTAAGATGTGAAGCTCTGGAAGATGAAGTAGTGGTTGTCATAAAATATCTAGAGAAATTTCAGGCCTCATACCATCAGAATATGACAAGCATTAAAGCCTCAGAAGGATTAGCCACCATTCTGAATCAATAAAGGAATCCAAAGTTGAAAACTGGTTTGTATTATGAAGAAGGATCAAGTAGTGGTTAGCTAAGCAACAAAGAATCCATCAAGTTTGTCAAATCTACAATCATTGACAACAACCACTCTACGTAAACAAAGGAAGATAATCAGTCACCAAGGAGGAGTGAAAGAAAAAGTACCAGAACCAAATCTGTAGAACAAACAAATAACACAAACACACCCTCTGCTCAAAGAAATCATCAACATGGAAGAAATCAACCTGCTCAAAGAAGACAACCATTTTCAAGTACAAAGGATTTTTCTATGGATATTGTTTTTTCTGTTCTAACTTTGGTCACAAAGCTATAAATTGTTCTTTAAGATTTAGATATGAGCAATCAAGACACTCAAGGAATAAATATATACCGCAACAAAGAATGAGACAACCATGTAACAAACAATCACAGGCTGCAAATCATGTGATGGCTGGGAAAAAGACATAGGTTAAGCATAACAATCGTTATGATCCTTTATTCAGTGAACCAAAATGTTACACCTGCCATAATTATGGACATAAAGTTGCATACTTCCGCTTAAGGAACTATAAGCCAGATTTAAATCCCTCTGCTGTAAATGTCAAGGTCTAGAAGAAGAAAGAAAATGACAAGTGTGGATTAGTTTTGTCAGCTCAAAGACAAAAAACCCCTGGTATATTGATAGTGGATGTTCCAAACATATGACTGGAGACAAAAGTAAGTGTCTGTCTCTAAGTGAAAGAAAATCAAGAAATGTAACTTTTGGAAATGATGAACTAGGAAAAATCAAAGGTAAAGGAATGGTAAGTCTAAGTAATGGAAAATGGAAATCTTAAGATGTGTTGTGTAAGGTAGCTAGAGAGGTAGTGGGGGGGCCCAGAGGGCTCATAGTGATAATAGTGGAGGTCATTCAATGTAAGGTGGACTAGGTCCACTATATTATTAAATAAGGCTCAT
>JZKD02S2373570.1:49738-65107 GCA_000966675.3 Picea glauca
ATATATATATATATATAACTTTTTTTTCCAGTAGAAAATTAGCTCAATTATATTAGCAATATTATTTGTTTACATCGTTCAACACAAAACAAGGATCATTACAAGGGAAAAAAACTACCACATAGATCCATGTCACAAGCTCCAAAAAAGTACTAGGCCTATACTTTATCAAAAGTGACCAATGTCAAATAGCGATCGACCAAGTCTTCTTTACAATGAAAAAATAACTATCTCAAAAAACATACTTGCTATTCCTTGCACTGAAAATTCAAAAAATATGTCAAAAAACTAATAGATCTAGTGGATTATAAGAAGTCTCCTGGGTCCTTCAACACAATTAGACCATTGATAATAGGAAAATTTTCTTTCTGGTTCTCCTAGTGCTTGTTTGGAGAGTTGATCAACTTCCGTATTGAAGTTCCTGTAGATGTGTTGAAAAATGATAGACTATAATCGCTTAATTAAGTCTTTAATTCTAGTTTTCCAACTTTCAACTACACACACATGGAGCCTACTTTTGTTTAAAAACCAGTCGATAACCACTATGGAATCCCGCATTACCTATAGGTGATGTAAAGACAGATAATCTACAAGCATAAGAGTGGCCCATGCTCCCATAAGTTCCGCTCTTGTATTGGTGCCACTGCCGTAGTTAAATAACCATCTAATGACTATTGAGTCTGGAGTTTTTTTTACTCCTCCCGCTCCACACGAAATACCATTGAGCTGCACTACCCCATCGAACCAAGCAAAGGATGCATTACTTTGTTGCAAAATAAAAATCTCTCTCGGGGGTATATCCTTCAAAGGAGCAGTAAATCTGTTTTGGAGGGCCAGAGTCTTATATAACATATACTTGATAGATGGAATGGAGTCTTGAAATATAGCTTTGTTCCATTCTAACCATATGAAACAACATATATGGGCAGCAATCTGAGTAGGAATAGTCTTATCCTCAAACCAATTCATAAATCACTCTAAAAAAGAGTTACCCTTCCAACTATTTTTAAGGTTCTAATGATTAATCACTTTCTCCCAAACTGATTTTTTAAAAGAACAATATATAAAGATATGTGAAATATTTTCTATTTCTTGTTTTCAAAGGTAACAGTGACTGTGGCCTTCCTAACCTCATGATTGTAGAGAGTCCCAAGTAAGGATATTTCCTTTTTCCGCCACCCAAATGAACAACTTGATCTTTAGTTGGATTTTCCAGCTCCAGATTGACTATCTCCATAACCCCACTTTCTTCATATTTTTTGTTGAAATTATGCCCCAATAGATGTTCTTGACTAAAGGAGATCCCAAGTTATCACCTCCTATCCAAATTAAGACGTCTTCATTGTCCTGTAAAAAATCTCTAGAGTCGATAAGAGCCCGCCCATATAGACCCCATTATATTGCAATATCTCAAGAGAAACCCAAATCACTGTTGCTCATCCAGTAAGAGTATAAGTGATGAATGTCAAAATGCCCCCTGGCCTGAGCGAGAGTTATAATATTCCTATGATTTAGTGCTGACGACATATTTGGAGAGAGGAAAGAGTGATTACCCATCCCAAGAATCCTATCTTTTCCGAGTGCAATAAGATGGCCTGACCCTGGATTCCAACTTAACCGATGAGTGATTAAGTGCACAGACCTTAATAAGCCACTCCAAATTTTTTATGACGCCTTCTATTGGAATAATTGATATTTGAACCAATTTGTGACAGTAGAGTGGGGAAGATATTTATCCATAATAACTCTATGCCAAATGTCCCCACTCATTAATACTCTCCAGAGAGTGTTCGTGACCAAAGCTTTACTAAAGTAAAAAATATTACAAATTCCCCATCCACCAAATTTATTTGGAATAGAAATATGTTCCCAATTACAAAGATGCAGTTGAGTTATTTTACTGTTTCTTCTCCAAAGAAAATTGAACATCATTTTCCTCATAATATTTAAAATAGAATGAGGAACATCAGCTAGTGACATCCAGTAGACGGGACAACATTCTAACATTGACTTTAATAATGTAAAACATCCTCCCAAAGACATCCATCTATAATACCAGTTGTCTATATTTTTCTCCAATTTCTGTAAGAACCAGCTCCAGTCAATAGCTCGATGCGACTCAGTCCTGAGAAAATAACCAAGGTAATTGAACCCAGATTCAAGATTCGAGAAATTATAAGGAAACAAGGATTTGTATGGCATTATTTCTTGTTCCGTCAAACCTTCCCGAAGCATAGTATACTTAGATCCATTAAACTGTAAACCCAAAGCCAAGAAGAAGGATTTTAACACCTTATCAATCTCCCACCACTACTGCAAAGTTTCATTTGACATAATAATCACATTGTCAAAAACAAAATATTGAGAATTTTGATGGTTTTGGAAACTTTAATACCCGTCAACTTTCCTTCCCTTTGACTTCCTTTTAATAACATACTTAATCCTTTCATAACCAGTATAAAGAGTAGAGTGGATAAAGGGAAACCTTTCCTTAATCCCCTACCACTTTTAAAGAAATCCGTTTTCTCACCGTTAATCAACACAGAGAAAGATGTGGATATCACACAACTCATAGTCCATTTAGTCATGTTTAGGCCCAAACCGATTTGAAGAAGAATCATTCTCAATAGGTCCCAGTTAATGCAATCATAGGATTTCTTTAAGTCCAATTTTAAGACTAAAGATTTTGTTTTCTTCTTTTTTATACTGTGGAGACATTCACGAACTGTGCCTATGGCATATTGAATTTTCCTACCTTGCAGAAAACCCAGCTGCTTCTACGAGAGTGATCTGGATAGAATCGGTTTGATCCGATTAGCTATAATATTTGAAATGATTTTATAGCAAAGATTACAAAGAGAGATTGGTATGTTTTATAGCAAGATTTGCCTCACCATTGCTATATTGCACATAGGGCCTTGTTCCGTTTCCCTATGTAGACTTATCATCCCTTTTTGATAAATCCAATGCTAAAAATAAACATTTTTCCACATATACATGCCCTATCAGCTATACAACAAGCATATACGTAGGCTGCTCCACTATAGCCTGCGCACATTGAGATTTGTGCCAGAAAATACAAAAATGGAATTGGGTTTCCAAGTCACGAGAATAGATCTCTGATTCTTGGCCTTCCATATACTGGAAACGTTCTGACTCGGCCCCTCAGTTGCATTTTGAAGGCTATACGAGCACAATTTCGAGCTATGGAAAAGAGGAGAAAGCATTCAACTTTGAGAGAAAAAATACTCTGGAGAAATTACTTCATATTGAGTCTGCATCCCTTTGTCCCTCAAGTTTGAACACAGTGTTCAACCCCCAAGATATTTCCCTATTGTTTAGAGAACCTCATTTTCTCTCTCCTTTGAGCTTGCCTTTGGTGGAGGATTGAAGTGGTGGAGGCCCAGTTGGAAGGAACTTGGTTCTTTGCTTTCGAACCGTGCTGACATAGAAGTCTGTAATGTTGACACTTATGTTGATAAATTATTAATAGAAATACTCCTTTCCCATCCTATTGGTATCGTGCAAATATATGATTATTATCCATGGGCATGTTTGTAATGTTTATTAATGGATATCCACTCCATCGTGCATTTTTTCATTATCCTTCGACTACTGCCTTTTTACGCCTTAGGTACAAACCCATTTGTAGCGACACAAAACCTTTCATCTGTTATAAATAGTGTCAGTAATAAATGGTAGAGACTTACCAAACATGGGTGCCCTAGTTAGATCCCCTTTGTCATTTTGTGCCCATGCCGAGTTTTTTCCATAGGACCGGGAGTCCATTATAACTTGATACATGAATTTATGATGAGCCTCATTTCTCATTCATGCACATGCGGACCTATTCCCCGTGGACTCCCAAAAATGAGTCTTAATTAAGCTCTTTTCTGACTCGTCTAAAAACCGAAAAGATTGCCGAGTGATTTGTCCCTTTCACACTCGTTAAAATGGATTTGAAAGGTCATGAGTCTTAGTTAAGCTCTTTTCCGACTCATTATCAAAAATAGAAAAGATTGCTGAGTGAACTTGTCTTTTTTACACTCGTAAATTGGATTTGAAAAGATGTCTATTTGGCACAAGTTTACCCCTTTTTCACACCAAGTAGAATACAAGACATAAAAATTGATATTTTTTGGCGTTAAGTTGTGATTTCATCTCATGGCCTCACTTTCAATATTGAGCCTTTAGCCGGTTCTCCCTTTGGGTTATAAACCATTGCCTAAGTAGTTTTTCATCCTCAACCAAGTAGAGCCTTGTTTATATCCTTTGCAATTTGACACCCTATACCCCAGAGGAAACATCACCCCGAGTGTCCATCTCCCACATGCATTTCCCTTCATTAAGCATGGGTATGTTCCACTGCTGGAACTAGTTTTGCTTACTTGCGACACTCGTTTCCTCCTCTATATCATAGCATTCATTTGTTATGAAAAACCAAAAAAATATGGGTGGGAATGGAGTACTATATTATAATTGGCAGAAGTCGTGTCACCCTTGAATAGAGAAAAAAATTATCGATTCCTTGTGTCATCATAATTTTTTGTTTAGCATGGCCTTAGGAAGCTAATCTTGTTACAGAATTTTCTCTACCGACTAGTTACTCTTCCAGTCCCTATAGAGAACGTTATTGATGCCTCCTGCATCTAATAGTCACATCATTGAGTCTATGCTGTCGAAGTCCACCATATGTCTCATTCTCTTATTCAAAGGAAGTCTCACAACCTGCGTCGGCCACTCCTCAGAAATATTGACTTTGCATGTCAGCTAGACCTTCAGTTTGTCTCAGAATCACATGATACTATGGTATTATAATGCACCTTGGTGCTACTTGCATCATCGATAGGTCACCTTGAACAAAGCAATTGACATTTCATCATTGGTCGTCAACTGGGTGGTTTCCCTTGTGTTCGACGAGAAGACATCTATTCACACTTTGGGATTCGTGCAGTGTCTTGGATTCCATTATCCTTATTGGTGGTTTCCTCGCCTTTGTTAGCAGTTTTCATCATTGGCTTCTATTCAGAGGGTCTTTTTCGTGTACCGCTTGCATTTTATACACGCAAAAGATGCACAGGGTCATTGGTTCGTGAACATGTTCTTCGTCCGATATCCACCAAATCATGAAGCTCCTGCTTTGTTCCTTGTGTTGACTGATGAGAGATGCCTTAATTCTCTCCTTTTAGCAGGTCTCTTTCCATTGACTTCAACTCATTTATTTTGGATATGAGACCTAGAGTTTTATGAGTACCTTGAGGCTTGCAGTCATTAGTGGTAGTCTCTCTCACCATTGACAAATGGGAATACATCAATGTCTCCTGATCAATGGATTTCTCAAGTGTTCGACATCGACTCCTTTATTCACACTTGTAGGAATGTACTCAGTGCCTTGATACCTACTTTCATTATTGGTAGGTTGTCTCAAGTTTGTTAACGGTATACCTCAATGACCGGTAATCAAACGATGTCTCATTATGTTCGACCTCAACTCCTTTATTCACATGATGTAGACTTGCACCCTTGGCAGATAGTGTAGAAGACTTGAAGACATCACTATGTGGCCGCAAATTTCCTGAGCTGTTGCTTCCCTTTCATTGGACCAACACCTGTTCGACTTTAGTGATCATGGGAGATCAGATTGTACTCCATGGTATACATATATCTTCAGATTGATTTTGAGACTAGTTTCACTGAGCCTTGTTTGTGACTATGACAACTTTTGGCATATAACGACAATTGTATCTGCCTATTCATGGCCACAAACACTTATTTGGTATATTTTCCGCATGGATCTGCATTGTATTCTTAGCAACCATGTATGCAAAGTCAGTAAAGAATGTAATGAACCATCAAGTTCATCCAGCTAGTTCTATACCACTCCACTCATGGTTTATTTATAATGTATTTCGGCCATTGTAGATACTCCTCTGATTTCACACATTAGAGGGCATCTGTTATAACAAGATTTGCCTCGCCATTTCTATCTTGCACAAAGGGCCTTTTTCCATTTCCCTATGCGGACTTATCATGCCTTTTTGATAAATCCAAAGATAAAAATAAACATTTTTCCACATATACGCACCCTATCATCTATACAACAAGCATATACACAGGCTGCTCCACTACAGCCCGTGTACATCGAGATTTGTGCCAGAAAATACAAAAAATGGAGTCGGGTTTCCATGTCACGACAATAGATCTTTGATCCTTGGCCTTCCATATACTAGAAATGTTCCGAATCGACCCTTCAGTTGCATTTTGAAAGCTATAAGAGCACAATTTCGAGCTACGGAAAATAGGAGAAAGCATTCAACTTTGAGAGAAAAGTTACTCTAGAGAAATTACTTCATATTGAGTCTGCATCCCTTTGTCCCTCAAGTCTGAACACAATGTTCAACCCCCAATCTCTTTCCCTATTTTTGAGAGAACCTCATTGTCTCTCTCCTTTGAGCTTGCCTTTGGTGGAGGATTGAAGTGGTGGAGGCCCAGTTGGAAGGAACTGAGTTCCTTGGTTTCGAACCATGTTGACACGAAAGTCTGTAATGTTGACACTTCTATTGATCAATTATTAATAGAAATACTCCTTTCTCACCCTATTAGTATCATGCAAATATATGATTACTATCCATGGGAATGTTTGTAATTTTTATTAATGGATTATGCTATCTGATGTGCTAACCCCTTTACATTATCACTATATACTTGCTTTGCTTGTTTGTTGAGAACTTATTGCAGGTATAAATCTTTGGGTTGAAGTGCCCAATGGTGGAACATCATCAAACGTTGGATCGAGGTAGGCCTCTTTCTTCTCTTGCACATTAGTTTATATAGCATACATTGGAATTGAGTTGATTTCTGCAGTCATACCTATCTGTTGTGGTTTACCCTTGGCCATAGAGAGTTTTTCCCTCGTAACAATATGTAATATCCAAACTTTGAGGCTTGTTGACTTTGGGAATCAATGCAATAAAGGTTGAGTTTAAGCCTCTCGTTATGTTGTCGTTAATCCTAGCTTCTTCGACCATAGCTAGAAGGTCCCCCCCAACTAGATCAAAAAAATGGATAAAGAACTCGACAGTCCATCCATTGGGCACTGTACTCTTGTCGAGTTTGAAATTTGTTATCACATCTCTTAATTCCCCCAAATTTATCGGCGAAAATAAGGCATCCGCTTCAACATCGATAACCAGTTTATTAAACATGGTTGCCACTCTAACTTGGTCATTTGTAGAAGGGGAATCTTGTTCTTTGTAAATTTCTTTGAAATGTTTGATAGCCTCTACTTTAATGTTTTCCTGATCAGTGTGCAAATGCATCGTTTCATCCAATATCTCGCAGACAAACTTGCAGTTTCTCCTGAAATTCGCAAATTTATGGAAAAATTTCGTGTTTTGGTCTCCACTATGAATCCATATAGCACCACTTCGCTAATGCTAGAGTTCTTTGATTTCATTGAGTAAATTGTTTCTTTCTTGTTGCAAATCTTTTAATAATGAATCCTCCACTGATAAACAAGTACCATTCGAAATTTTTTGTAACCGGGAGATAATCTCATTCTCTGAGAATCTGAAATGAGAATTTGCCTTAAGATTACTGTCCTTTTGCCAAAGTTTTGTGCTGGTCTTTAGATATTTAAGTTTCCAAACAAGTCTTTTCTGTTTACCAACTTCGTCGAGGTATTTTGGATCAATCCAAAGATTTTGTACCAACTCTTAGAAGCCCTGATCCAAAATCCATTGGGGATTAAGTTTGAAAGGATAAGCCTTAAAAAGGGGTGGCAATTCCAGCTGAATAAAGACTGGAGCATTGTCAGATATGAATGGATATTCCACCCATGACCTGTAGATTCCAATAGTATCAAGAAAATCTTCTAATATGAGAGTTCTATCCAACCTTTTTTCAATATAATCTGCTCTAGAATGACCGTTATGCCATGTGGGAACCACCTTCCCCGGAACAATGTCAATGAGTTTGTTGTTAAGAAATAAAGCTTTGAAAAAACTAGCCAATGAACCCAAAGTAGTAGAGCCTCCCCAAATTTCTCATGTGGATAGTGTCAAGTTGAGATCCCCCGCTAAAATTAATTGTTTTTGTGCTAGCAAGCCTGAGTTTTCCAACCGGTCCCATAATTTTTTCCGCTCCACACAAGGACCGTAGACATTTAGTAAAGAAAAATGTCTTTTGCTAGATAGACATATCCCTGCCAATAAAATCTCACCACATGTAATAAAAGGAACCAATTCGTAAAATTTTGGATCCCATGAAAAAAACAAACCTCCAGAAGTTCCAACTGAATTAACTACACAACTTAACCAAGTCAGTTGAAGAGTATGTAAAAAATTCCTAGCTTTTTCGGATTGGACCAATGTTTCCTAAAAGAGTATAATATCATGGTGAGTTTGATCAAGAACACTTCGGATAGAGGCCAATTTTAGGTTTCCTCCAGTTCCCCTTAGGTTGAGTGAAAGTAGAATCATTATTTAGCTGACGCCAGGGCCTTCAATGCTCTAAGTGCCCCACCTTCAGTGGATGTGTGAGGGATTGAATATAGAGACTCAACAGTGGACTTCTTCTTGGCGCTCCTAGTCTTAACTGGCGAGTATTATAGGCCCAGGCCCCTAGACCAGGAGAAATTCTTCCCAGCTCCTTCAACTTTAGAATGCGAGCAACTAGCCTCCCCTTCACCCGCAGCAGGGTTTATGACAGATTTACCAAGATAAACAGGGAGATGAACAGTAGAATCTTGATCACGAATAAAAGGTAACAGGGAGTCAAGTACATCAGTAAGAGAGGTCTCCTCCTTGTCCGGTTCTCGATAGCCAGGAGGAGAGGAGGAAAAATCGACTTGTGGTTGACTTGGCTCTGGAGAAAATCTTGATAGAGTAGGACCAATAGGATTCAAGGAAAGACTCTGATGAGGCAACAATATACTGTACTTAGGATGAATATCAGTAATAGAAATTGTATCAGTCTGCAGAGAAACATCTGGAATAGGAGGAAAATGTTCCCGACAGGCAGAAATTGAGTCATTCATGACAGAACCCCCCTTGTCGACTAAGAGTGACTCCCCAACGTTTGTAGTAACATTCTTTAACCAAACATAATAATTTAGTGTGTCTCTTTCCCATAATGACAGAGAAGTAAAGAGGACTTGACAATGTGTTTTTAACATACCTGATAAAGTTGCCAATGATTCTGAGTAGCTGGGGTCATCCAGAGTCGGGTGTACCGGTCCATTGTCATAGAAACCAATTTTTGTGGATAAATCAGGAGTGCCATAAGGAAAGTCAGAGCCATATGGTTCATCAACCTCTACACTCAAACCTTTGCAATCCCTCCTCAGGTGGCTTCTGCTAAGACACAGGCTACAGTGAAATAGAATACCTAAGTAGTCTAGGAATTGTATGAAGCGCCTGCCCCTCCATTTAATCTCTAGTGATTCTGGTAGGTTGTGGAGAATGTTCATTTCGACCATGATTCTGCCCACCTTCCTAGTTTCCGTAGAGAGAGTATCTTTGTCTAACATAATAAACTTGCCTAGAGAATCTCCAATGGCCTTTAATGCCCCTTCATTCTAGAGGTATAAGGGGAGCCCAGGTAAAAGTATCCAGAAATGTCGTAGGGAGAAAAAAATGGTTACTGGATCGAAAGCCACCTGCCATTTCTTTAACATGAGGTTGCTACCTCTGTTGACCCATCTATTCTCTAGTAGCAGTTTTGCATCTTCTGGTGATCTACAAATGAACCCCAGCCATCCCTTTGTAAGACAAATTATCTTAGGGATATATCTTAAGATGGGCGCCCAAACATGTTCCACCCAAACCAAAATTTTCTCTTTACATAGATTTCTATAGGCAAATATCCCCAGCAGGCTACATAATGCCAACCTATAAGTATCCTCCAAGCCAACATCCAACCCTAAAACCATTCTCTTAACCAATTTGTTTGAAGTCCACTACATGTGATTCTTCTGAGGTGCGAGTGTTTTAGAAACCTTCCCGTGCGAACTAGAGATATCAACACCTCGATACTCAAGTTGTGGGATGCACCCTGAGCATAGCTTAGGAACTTTCGGAAAGGTATTCGACAGACCAGGTAGAAAGGCATAGAAAGAAGGTGTAACACTAGAAACCCTGCTCAGGCGATGAGCAGGTAAATCAGATGGCTCAGAGATGGAATGAGTACCAAGTGATTGTACCCCCAAGGAATCGAGAGTTTTGATAAGAACTGCCTCTCGCCATAAACCCTCATCTGCTTTGTCCATTAACTCACTAACGTCAGAACTTATGTTAGCGAGCTAATTAAGGGCCATAAGCGAGCCACGTAGGATCCACTAAAACTAAAGCTCAAGGATAAACGGTCCCAAAACATCCCGAAGACCAAGGTAGAAAGGCTATTAAGAAAGGATCAGATATAAGTTAATGCCACCTAACCACCTATAATCCATTAACTAGCTCCATAAATAGAATTAATGAAAACACCTCGAACTGGGGAGGGTGTTACAGTTACCGATAAGGGTAATAAAGAGAAAAAAAGGATAAAGGCAGAGAATTAATGATTCCATCTGCCTGAACTCCCACTAAACTTAGAGCCAAAACTACTCTGCAGCTGCTCAGAAAAAAAGGAAGAGGAAACTGTAAAGACAAAAAACCGTAGCCAAGTAAGTTACTAAACTAGTGGAGCGAAAAACAGAAAAAAGTGAAACACTTAGCTACAAACACCATTGACATTGCTAAACCTCACTAGTGATAGGAGAATGATCAAGGTGCCATACAATAGAAATCTCGCCAAAAACTAAGTTCAAAATCCTTGGTTCGTCGTCTTCCCATCGTCCCTTTATAGCTGGGGAGAAGTGATCCAATCCATTGCGAGCTTGCTCATGGATAGTACTTAGTATGATACAAATGATAAATATTCATATAATATTTATCTTTTGTAATGAGATTTTCTCAAACATATTGCATTTAATCATTGCAAGATATGCTAAGCTGGTGACAATTAATTTCCAAAAGGAACAACTCTTTTGGGGTGACAGTTAATTTCCAATGTTTTTTAAATGAATGTATTACATAATAGCTTTTTTTGGGTAATGCTTGTTTAAGGACATGAGTTGGGGATAAATGAAATATGATGGATAAAAACACTCACGTATAACTTTGTTTGGGGGACAAAATGTATTATTTCAATTAATACAATTTACAAATTTTGTTTCTCTATGAATTTACATTTTCAAAATTGACTAAATATCTATTTAATGTTGTTATAATTGTAGTATTTTCCAGCTAAGTAGCCATCTAGCTTGTACTAATTCATTTACTAGAAATATTGAAAATGTAAATTTTATTTAACACTTTTTTTTTATAGATTGTGAACTTAATTTATTATTGTCAATTAAAATACAATTTTTCTGTAAACTTTCATTATCAAAAGATTGCATGATTATATACCCTTGTCATTGAAATTATAACTTACCCTTCAAATTTTATCACTTCTCACCAGACTAGACTTTCCAACAAATTCCAGTCAGTCAAACTACGGTACACAAACCCTAATTTCATTGACTAAACTCCGCCTCTCTTGCCTCCAATGACGGTGCCCGCATTGCTCACCAGTCAAAAATAAAAATAAATATAAATACAAATTGTCCTTCCCTACCTTGGTCTTCACCAATGTTAAACAACAACGAATTTCTATGCCTGGGGACTATTAAACTAACTAGTACTAAATTCAAAGCGGCCTGCCATTGAATAAAATACTACCAGAAAACCACTACAAACACCGTATGGATTATTCAGTTTAAAATAAATGAGGTGGTTTAAAATCTTAGTGCTTGTAACGGGGAATGGGCTTATCATTTTCAATTATCACTTGCAACTCCAGTATAATAAATTTTAAGATAACTATGTTAGTCATTTTTACTATAACAATAAAGATTTAATAGATGAGGAAATAAAAATACAAATTTGGCGATGAATGAAAATTTGGATAAATATATATTTTTTATTTTGTTATTGTAAAGCCTAAGATTGATTTAGGCTTATTTATTTTATTGTTACATGTTTTTTTTTTTAAGTAAAAAGGAGGATCCTATTGTATTAAAAGTGCAGGTTTACAATATCGTTTGGAATGCCAACAGTCCCACCTAAAAAAGGAAACCAGGACAGCTAGCTTCCCATGTAACTTGTTTCAAAAAACCGGGCTGCCATTTGTCTTGCCCGAAGGAAACCAGGACGTATGGTAGCCATTATTTTGAAACTATTTCTGAAGCTTACTTCTGGCAGCATAATGAAATTCTAACAGAGCTAGAGCTCTAATTCTAAACAAAACAAAACTTCTAACCATAAACATTCACAGTAGCAATTACCCTGTGGCTTCATCAACTGCTTCATTCCTTCCTGATCTGGCTGGAAGCGCGAAGGGCTGTGCGCATGTTGGGCAACGTTGTCCTGGTGACATGTTGGAATAGGCATCATACAACATGTCAAGGTGTTGGTGGATTTGGAGGGCACGATGGATTTGGTTGTCCACCATGCTTCTTGTTTCAAAAATTGGCACCAGATGTTCTGGGTGTAGGAGTGGAGGCTCCTCCATTTCTCCATTCTCACGCCTATCATGCTGTCCTTGTTGAGCTTCCTGTTGGTCTGCTTCCCTTGAGAATTCGCCGACTGTTGAATTCACCTTTGCTTCCGCACCATTCAAGAGTTCTTCTTCAACATAACAAGTGGTAGATTCCCATGCTGGGTCGCCTTCCTTGTGACTGCACATCGTTTCTGCTACCCATGGATTAGCTTCGTCCAGAAAGTAGGTTGGTGGATCCCAATTATCAGGAACAATGAAGAGGATATGTTCCAGAGGAACCTAGATGGGTTCTTCTGGAACAAGCTCCTCCACATAGGCCATGGGAGGCGTCCTAGGCTTCTTGGTCTTATAGGCTCTCTGCATTCACCCTATGGACAATGCCCTCTTGAACTTCTTTTGTCTCTTTCTGTGAGTGTCGAATGCATACCACGCTGCACCTCTGCGAGGCCGACCTCTTGCCCTCGACATGTGGATAATCATGACTATAACCATAACGTTAACTTGGTGGCTAGCTCTGCACCAGCTTTCCAAAAGTTTAGACCTTGACTGATCAACCTCAAAATGCATTGTGTCCCATTCAGAGGCGCTGATAAACATGAAGGTGACTGTGATAGGCTTGGCCATTAAGGCTATTCCTTTAGTGCCCTGAGTGTCCATCCTCTTCACGTGCATGAGAGGCCTCGTCCCATGGCTTTGGCTGCTTGGGATTGCTCCCATCTTAATGGGGAGGAGATGGGAGCTGGTGGCCCGTATTTAAAGCTCTGCCCAACTCTTCACCATGTGGCCAATCTACTCGACGTGTCACCCCATCCAGGAATTTTATTATTACATGTTATGATTAATTTTTATTTTATTTATTTATTTTATTACATGTTATGATTAATTTTTATTTTATTTATTTATTTTATTACATGTTATGATTAATTTTTATTTTATTTTTGTATTTGATTTTTTTTTATAATTTAATTTATTAATGTGATAGAGATAAAATATTTGCTTATTTGGTTTAATTATTTTTAGTATAATTTTGGTAAAATAAAAAAAAAACTTGATAAGATAGCTTGAATGCCTTGCAGAAGGATTTTAGCTTGATCATCAAACTCAGTGCCTATGTTACGTGTATCACTCGATATCTCTATCGAGTTAGATAGGATAATCATTGCTAGGAGATTTCCTCAAAGAAAAAAAGTTTTCAAAAACTTAATTATGATAATAAAATCTCAAAAGCACTTTAACAGACTAGATCAATAAAAACCTTGTGATTTCTTTTTAATAGATATGGCCTTTTAATAGGAGTTGGCTAAACATTCTATCTTTTGGTTTTTTTGGGTCAGAATCCAAGATGTAAATTTGGACAAAATCACTATTTTTTGTTATTTAAATTTAGTAATGGAAAAGAGCCAAAAGATAGATCGTTTAGACTACATGTTTTTAATATAGTAATCCATGTAGTGTATGAGATTTTTTTATCTTAATATATTGTATTATGGGTATCTTTCATAACTTAATAATTATTATAAACAAGATAAGGTCACGACATAAGTTCATAAATGCTCGATCAACAATTGTCATTAATAGACATCGCTTTTTAATATAGTAATCTATGTAGTGTATGAGATTGTTCATCTTAATATATTGTGTTAAAATTATGCTTATACTGAGGGGGGTTTTAACCATTCATTATCACATATATCATCAATCATTCATTAGCATATATAAACTCAAATCACAATGCACAAAGTTTAACGTGGAAACCCTTGTGGGAGAAAACCAAAAAAACTTATCTTTATAAATGTTTGTAGGCACCAACCTACTAGAGACACCAATATCCTCAATTAAGCACCAACTCAATAGGATATTGTGTAGGCACCAACCTACTGGAGACAACAATCTCCTTAGCTGAGCACCAACTCAAAAAGATATTGTGTAGGCACCAACCTATTGGAGACACCAATCTCCTTAGCAAAGCACCAAATCAGTAAGACCTGTATAGGCACCAACCTAAGATCTTCATACATAGAGTAATTCTGACTTCATCTGCATGCTTTCTACTTCATGTATTTCATAGCACCATCATACCCTTGACTTTCATGCTCCAATGCCTCTCTTTGCTTAATACCCTAGTCATAGATTCAAAACCTATTCATATTTATCCTTCATGTCCTAGCGAACCTCGTAGTATCATTCCCATAATATAATCCTAGATTGCAACATCACAGCCTCAAAACAACTCACTTTGTAGCATCATAGACCTTAGTCCATCACAACGGACACTTAAAACACCAAGAAAATTCCACTTGCACACCTTTAGACCCCAAGAATATTCTCGAACTTCTCTTACTCACCTTAGACTTGATCTTCTTTGTTGGATGCTCTTTAAATGTGCACTTTTACCTTGTATTTATAGTGTTTATGTGCTCACTTTTAGGTCCAACCTGTAAAGATTGGCTGGGCTAACTTGAACTTTTTGGCTAGGTTGTTTGACAAAAAAATTCATATCTCCTCATTCCTAATGAGTTAGAGGGATTACCATATACCATTGGAAAGGTCCCAAAATAAGATTTTTAACCATATAACATATACTCCCATTGTAGCTAGGTATTTAGAGTAAAAAATCCTTCAAATATAGGGTATCCAAATTGAACATTAAGAATCCAAAAACAATATTTTTTTTTTGTTTGTTAATTTGTGCGGGACCTGTTAGCTACGCGATTAACCTGTGGCTTGAGAAACCACGACTCAGGGGCATCTAAGCCGTCAAAATCACCCGGGGATCGCACCCGGCCT